>JABASP010002302.1:0-21184 GCA_019776565.1 Sminthurinus signatus | reverse complement strand
TTTACCTTCTCTGTTTCTCTCTGTGTGTGTCTGGCTCTGGCTCTGGCTCTGGCTCTGGCTCAGCATTATGTTCATGCAAAAAGTAGTCTTCTTGTTCTCTCAAAAGAGTACAAAGTACAGAGTACAGCAAAAGACAAACAGAGATGAGAGTGTGAGATTCATGCATGCATTATTCGGTGCTCCAACTTGTAACATTGTACCATGTATTTACTATCTCTCTGTAGACTGCAGATAGTATCCACGAACCAAGATCCACGTGTGTATTATTCAACTTTGAACTGTCTCATCCAATCCAATTTCTCTCCATCCAAGTCCAAAGTCAAAAACTCTGCAGAAAGAACGATGATACGGATACGGATACGGATAGGCAAATGACGAGAGTCCAGAGTACAGGGTTCAGAGACGAGAAACACATGATGAGGGAAGCGGGGAAATGTGAAATGGAATAAGTAAAATACATGTAAAGCTAAGAGCTAAGAGCTATCGTAAGTCTGAAGTCTCAAGTCTGACCAGTGCAAAAAAAATCTTGATGTTCCACTCTCTCTTTTTCATGAGTGTCTAGAGTTCAACGTGTAAGAACAGAAACAGGGAGTTGTGTGAGAAAAAGAGGAGAGGAGGTAACGATTCACAATTTGATTGCGTAGGCAGTGGGCAGGGAATCATGTCCTGCATGAAACTGGACTCTGGACCACATATGTAATATGTAGATTATAGATATCCTTTGCTCTTTTTCTACTTTGTACTCCCTACTTTGTTCATTGACATTCCTCCTGCTTCATTGGGAAAATTTGCCTATGAAGTAAGTCACAAGTCACAAGCCATGTCATGCTATGTGCTATGCCAAGTCACAATTTGTAACGGACTTGTGAGTTTTGGACTTTCTCTTTATTCCTGTCTTTTTGTTGGAGGTTTGAAGGTTTACAAGTTGCACATATCTACAATCTACAGACTACACACATTTCAAAGACCCTTCTAACTTGTAATATCTGTTTGACCTGCTTCCATTTGCATTTTTGGGATTCTTTTTGAGCTTGGACTTTGGACTTTGTAGTTTGTAGTTTGTAGTTGCAGGTCGTATCATGTCTTATCCCATTGCATCGAATATCCAATCTGACGGCTATTCCATTTTCCATCCAAACAGTAGTCAGTAGTCAGTAGTACTCAGTATTTGCTATTCTTTTCCTTATCCTTTGGTCTCGTGAGAGAGAGAGAGGAGAGAGAGATGGTGGATTTACATATGTACATGCACACCTTTATTTGTATTGATCCACCAGAAGAGTATCCGCATTTGTATCTCTTTTCCCCTGTTTTTTTTCTATTCTCTTTGTCCCAAATCCAGGTTCAAGATCCAAAATTCACAAGCCTAGAAATTTCTGCACATTTCTCTTTCTTCTCTGTTTATGCACGTATGTGCACAGAAATAGAAATACTTTAGATTATAGACAGCGACTCTTCAATCTTCAATATCTTTTCCAACCTTTCTGCTGGGCTGTAAAAGAGATTTGCATTTGTATTCGTAACTGTACTTTTATTTGTATTTCTTCCAGGAAAAACATCATCATCATCATCATCATCATATTTGTGAATCCCACATTTATTATTTTCTTTTCTGTCTTGTGCCTTGTGTCCTTTAGCATTGGCAGTTTCTTCTTCTGTAACATTTTCTCCTTTGCTTATCCTTTTTGAACTTTTGTGTCCCACATTTTGTATGAAGTATAGAGTATTTTCTATATAATATAATGTATAATATACTTTAAAACCTAGACCTGGTCAATAGTCAATATTCATGTAATATATTTTTCTTCATGTCCAATGTACAGAATGTAAAACATGTAAAGACTCTAAATACAAAATTCTTGTGTTTCTTGCATTTTCTCTTTCTGTTTTCTTCTTCTCATGCTCAAGTCATATCATGCATCATACATCATACACGATCTTTTCAATCCCAGCTCAACTCAGTCCCAATCTAAGACGTTAGGAAAGAGAAAGTATGGAGAAAGTTGAAAAAGATAGATGTACGGGAAAAGGAATGAGAATGGAATACTATGAAGAAGAACAAGAACAAGAAAAGTCAAGTAAGAATACACACAAATAGGTAGATACAAAACACAGTCTCATGAAAACTGAAACTGGACAACAAGTACAGAGTACAGAGTAAAACTTTCAAGTAAAAGCTACAAAGTACAAAGTTCAAAGTGCTCCATGGAAAAACAGAAAGAGAAAGTGGGCTCTTGTTTTCTATTTTCAAAGAGATGTCCAAGAGGAGCTCCGCTGCAAGAATCCTCAAGATATCCTTATATTAGGAATCAAAATGTATTATGCATGTGTGAATTTTTTTCCTTTTTCATCTCTGTCTTCGTCTTTTCCATCTTGGTGCTCATGGGCTCATGGTCCATGTTTAGTGCTCAGTGCTCAGTGCTCACAGCTAAAATCCGAATCCCGAACCCCAACGTTGTAAGTTGTTATACATGCCGAATGCCGAGAGAGAAGTGGAAAAGAAGAGCGGGACAGCTGTCGAAAATAATAATGCGAGAAAAAATACTCATGTATAAACAGACACAGAATCAGAATCCCGACCCTGACAAAGAAATAGAAATAGAAACAGAAGACTGGAGCACAAGTCAGAAGAAAAGGGACAGTTATGTTTTGTCCCCTGTAAAAAGAGAGTGTGTGAGAGTGACTACTCTGGAACTCTCAGAGAAAAGGACAAAAAGTTGTAGCTTGTAACTATTATGTATGCTGTAGGCTGTTACTTTGGTCAGAAAAAGGAGGAAAACGGATATTGTACAATGCACAATGTACAAAGTACAAAGTGTGGAGCAGTATTGTATTATTATTGTGTATATAGTTTTAAGAGTTGAATCTCCTTCATTTTATTTGATACTTTTCTAACATCTTTGTTTTTACACGAAAAGTCCCTCTCATTGTTTTTTCCACCATAACAATCCGAATCCCACACACATTCACTTTTACACAGAGCCATTCTTTGCCTTATTCTTCTCCCACTCCCACTCTCACAAATATTACTCACTTACATTGAGTAGTCAAGTAGCCATTAATGTTAATGCTGAATGCTTATGTATGAGCCGCTTTTAGCCTCCTTGGATTCTGGCTACATACTACATATGTGTGCTGAGCTGAGTGTATATTTTCCTCGTTTTCTTGTCATTTTCTTATTGTTTCCCTTCAGTTTTCAGCGCAGTACAGATACGAGTTGTGTAATTTCTACAATCTATTTTCTACACTCTGCTTTCTACACTCTACACTCTGCACATTGTCTAAATGCTTTTTATGTTCTTCCATTTTCTTGTTTCTTCACGGCGGGAGTGACAAAAGCTGAGAAAATTAAGTAAACACTAAAAGCCAAAAATATAATTCAAGGGGAGAGGAGAAAGTTTATGCAGAAAATTTCTTTTCCCCTTTTCTCTCTCTTAAATGAAATGTACAATGTACATACGACAAAACTGGAACCGACTTGTGCCAGCCATTTGAGTTTTTGGTTGGAGGAAAGTTTGGAGTTGGAGTTGGAAAATCTCTTGAAATCAAGAGATTCATAAAGAATAAAAAGAATCAAGGAAAATGAGCAAGAGAAAGGGAAAGAGGAGAAACAAATGAAAATCCAGGACTTTTCATTTCATTTTGTTTGGTGTTTAGAAATGTTGTAGTTCCTTTTGTTTCTCATGCTGTTATGTTCGTCTATGGTTCATTGTGAGTGTGGAGCAGATCCTCTCATTTCTTTAGCACTCTAAGCGTTTTAATTATTTATTTAAGATTTTTTTGGCCTTTGCTCTACTAAGTCAACCTTTATACTGAATACTGAGTACTGAACATTATACATTATACAACTAAGCTCATTTCCCCCTTCTCCTCATCTTAAATAATTTCAAGAGACAATTCCAAGAAAAGAACCTAGGCACAAACCAACAAAGTTTCCCAGTTCCCTTCCTTTGTAGTTTTTATTTCTGTACAAAAAAAATGCAAAATACATTTACATTTACGCCTTTTGCTCTTGTATCTTGTTTCTTTTTTCTTTTTCCTGCGTCATCTTCATTTGGAAGATGAAACAAAGAAGAGAAAACTTTGAACAATTGAAATATCCGGTTTCCATCTACCGTATAGATAAATAAATAAATTAAACGGCTAATACATAATGTATATCTTATATAACATGCATCTTTTGTACTTTATATTACACAAGTAGTTATACCTTATGCAATAGTTTTTTTTGAGCTATAAACTCCTCCATGTGAATAGATTTTACTTTTATAAGAAAATCATATTAATTTTTTTTCTGTAGCTTTTAGCTTTTATATCTTTTATCATATTTATGATACAGTTTATTTCCGTGTAATATGTAATATGTACAATGCATACTTTTAGATTTAAAAAGAAACCCGGGTCTAACCGTAGCCGCACACCACTCGCCATTTGCCATGTGATATTTGATTCTTGATTCTGCCTGATTCAGCAGATTTAGGCTTGGCGTGAATGCAACTGTGTGATGATGCATCATCCTTTATATTATATATTATACTTTATACTGTGTGGTATATTGGAGACTTTTAAGTGCGTGTGTCTGTTCTAGTCTGATATCCGCAGTTTTTGCTTCTGGTTTCTGGTTTCTGGGCTTTAAACTTTGGTGTGAATGAATGATGATGGAGAAAGTCATTTTTGTTTAAAGTATGACAGGGTCATAGATTTGCCTTGCCTGTAGAGAAATTTGGAGCTCGGGTACTAACTCCAACTCGGAGTAGTTGGGAGTTGTACTCTCCACTCCTGATGTTGCAACTATGTATAATGTATCTACATTCTACATACAAAGTATGTATGATCTGACCGTCGCATGAGTGTCCAGTGTCGAGTGTCTTGTGTCCAACATGAAAATCCTGGGGGATGCAGGAGAAAGAGAAAATAAAGCGGAAGAAAGGCTGTAGATTTCATACATTTCATTTTCATACTCACATAAATCCTCTTTCTTGGAAGCTTGAAAGTATACTTGATACTTGAAACTCTGTTCTTTGTACTTTGTACTCTGTACATTTGTCATACCACATGCTCGTTACTACATAGTCTGTAGTGTGTAGTGTGTACTCTTGTGTATTATGGAAGGGGAAGCCGCATGGTTGATCCCGCATAGATGAATGTTGTCTGGTTGTCGGGTTCTCTGGATCTCGGGGCGTTCATGGACAGAGATACTTAACCCTATTCATTCATTCCTTCATTCATATCGTTATCGCGTAAGGTAAAGGAAGCAAGTAAGTTGTGCGTTGTACATTGAATGGGTATCTTTTTTAAGTTTGGTTTTTCCTCTGGCCGCTTTCCTCCACTATGCTGAATTTCTACGAGACCTGGTGGAATTGAAATGGTGGATGGGACCAAAGGGAATATATCCTCCTTTGCATCATCTTTTTTTCTATCCTATCTGTACATTGTACACTTTACATGGTGCATATCATCAAAAATTCTTCTCATATGTATCAACTATGAACATTGAACACTGAACACTGAATATAAAATAGGAGCATGTACTTAGTATCATCTACTATAAGTTGTTCATAGTTTTCCATTCCACTTTCTACTTGTGTATTATCCGTACTTTCCTTCATATGAGCTTCGCGCTTATACAGAGCACTGAGCACTGAGCATTGAGAGTTGAACGTTGAATGTTGAACACGGAGGAGAGTTATTCATGACTAATCTGGGAACTGCAAGTTCAAACATATAAAAGTCACATCAGCAATTTCATTCAAATTTGTGGGTGATCCCTCTTGTGCACTTAGCTGTCAATATAATATATGTATGTTCCTATGTAACTCACATGTTTAATGTATGCCTTCAGACAACTGATAATCCACTAAATACACAGACTAATATAAAGTTTATTGCTTATTAGCTCCAAACTCCAAAGTCCAAATCCACCCACTAGATTTCTAGACTCATATTCATATCCATATTCATATTCATATTCAAGATCCACATTTTATATCTCTGTTCACATCTTCTCGTTTCACAAATAAATTCCATATGGCGCACAAACTGTGCTGTCCGTAAATGTAGGAATATGATGTTGAATTTTGACTGTAGAAATGTTTGCGATTTGCGGTATTTTTCTGAATGCAAGTCAAGGACTTGGGGTTTCATGTGTAATTAATGGAAACCTGGCGCTACATTCCAAATTATACCCTTTAAGAACTCAGAACTACTTTCACTTTCTTTCTTAAGCCAGCCCAGCTTCTCCTCTCTACTGGAATACTGGCCTACTTTTTTTCTTTTCATGTCTTCTTTTTAATATAAAAAGTTGAAATAGTCTCTGAAAATCGTTTTCGTTTTCGTTATCGTTATAGTGGGGAGCAGTCGTAGTCGTAGTCGTTGTCGTAGTTTGTGGCTCTGACCGTTGCCCATCTTTCTAGGATTCTAGGATTTTTTTCAAAATTAGATATGAAATGGAGAAAAAAAAGGTCGTTTGAAAATATGTAACCACGAAAGAAAAAAACCCTGGATTCCAGACGTGAGTATTATTTAGAAACATGACTTTACCTGAATCCTCTCTCTAACTTGACTTTGACTTGACTTGAAAACTTGAGGCAACTAAAGAGCATTTATCTAAAGTAAACTTTTGAACTTTTGAATATGAAAATCCAGAATCCAGAACATCCATGATTTTTCATGCCCTTCCCTCTTCAAGTTCATGTTAATTCAAGGAAAGTCGGCAGTTTTGTTTTCATTTTGAAAAAGTTTTATTTTCATGTTTAGGTTCAAGTGTCGTACATGACGCAGAAGAAAAATAGTAAATAGTAAATGGTAAATAGTGTACATGATCTTTACTCGGAAAATATTATGACAAATACCATAAACATTTTGGACCACAAATCTTGACTGTTTTATTTATATTAAGCCAACAAATGAAAATTTGTATAGAAATGAAGACGACAGAGAAATATCAGTATCTTTCCTTTTTTTGTACACACTTTTCTTTGGATGCATTTCCACTTTCCACTTCTTTATTTGAACATTATTAGTTATTAGACTTGTAACTTTTTACTTGTATCATATTCAAATGAAAGTGTACTTGTATTTTGTATTTGAGACAGAAATTGAAATAAACAAAGTACTGAGTTCTGAGTAAAAGTAAGTGTTTCTTAAGTTGGAATTGAAAATGTTAAAAAAATTCAAAACATTTTCTTCTTCTTTTGAACCTATAGTAATGTTTAGTAATGTAGTGTAACGTTTTGCCATCATTATGAATGACTTAATAAAACCCAAACTCTTAAACTAAGTGGGAAACAAACTCAATAATTTTTTATGTACTGATGCACTGTAACATTCATATGCAAAAGAAATAATCTTTTTGTATGTAAAAAACTGTAGAGAGTTTACTCACCTTCATAGAACTCGGGTTTCTCCTCACGAAAGTTGTGGTGAAGCATGGAGACATTACCGGACTGATGTAACTGTGGGATTAGATTAAGCCACAAAGCCATCTTGTGACCCCTGTAATGACTCTTCATCTGCAGCTCAGAGTTCCCTGAAAAAACAAACAGACAAAAAAGAGAAACAAATTATTAAAAAAATCAGAATAGTCAACATTTAAAATCTTTGTCCACGTTTTATTATTTTGTACAGCTTTTTGTACCAACTGGACGAAAAATAAAAACAACTACAAACTTGAATCTGGTAAAGAGTCAAAAATGTCAAGCATGTTTCTCAAATTTTGAACTTTGTCTCACATAAAATACCTTTTGGTATTAAAGGTTTTGTTTAACTATATTCACTTTATTGTGGTTCAAATTTACCTTTAGCAAAAACAACAAACATTTCTCTACTAAGGTGATGATTGAAATTCAAAAATGAATAATATTTCAAAATCATATGTCATGATCAAAAAAATAAAATTCACGTTGAGATAAATTTAGGTAATATTTTTTCCATAGTAACTCCGCATAAGTAACAAGTTAACATAAAACAGGGACAATAGGCAAAAGTAGACGTACGATAATGTAAGATATTTCCTGGTAGCAAAAAGAAAGAAGATGAAGATAGAGTGAAAGTTCATTTGTACAAATTAAACTCATGTTTTTTTGGACTCATGTAAGTTGTCTCTTGTATAATATTGCACTAGACTAGAGACTAGAGAAGTTTGACAAGAGTTTTCATGAAACTTGTTTCCGTCGAGAATCTAGAATCTGGAGTGTAGAATTTAATGCTGTTTGCGTGTAAGTATCATGACACAAGGAGAACAAGTACTTTCACATTTCATATTTGTACATTGTACAATGTACAAATAAACTAGTTGTTGATAGTGATGTGCGGCAACTGTTGGCTAAAAGCTCCTCACCACAGCATCTACAATCTACAATCTACAATCCACAATCCACAGTGTACAGTGTCCATTGTACATGATTCATTCATTCATCTGGGTAATACTTGGAAGCTGTGTGCAGTGGATCTCGCAGTACGTAGTACACACTTTTATGATGATGATGATGAGTCGAATGTTGTGGGTCCATTTTGAGTACATCCACTCTCCACTCTCCACTCTGCTCCATCCGTCTACTTGGAAAACACATTTCCTCTTGTTTGTACATCTGTACATTTGTACATTTGTAGTGATTACCCTGCTGGACTTGGTTTATTCCAGTGCTCAGTATTTCAGTCCTGGTGGCCGTGTCAACCAACCCACCACATTTTCTCCCATTTATTTATATTTACTTTGGATTTACCAGCAGAGAGTTGAGGGCTGTTGACGGAACCTGGAGCTGGAACTGGAGCTGGAACTGGACTGAATCTGGGTCTGGATCCAGGACTAGTTTATTCTACATTGTACATAGATCCAGAATCTAGATTCTACTGTAGATCTTGGTCATGCTCTAGTTTCTAGATTCAAGCACTTGAAACTAAACAACTTTGTTGAATGATCTCTCTCTCTCTCTCTCTCTCTCTCTCTTGAGTTGAGTGCATACTGTGCAGATGGATTGGATTGTATCAAGTTCAACTTCAACTTGAATCTCTCATCTCAACTCTATGACATTTGTTTCAACAGGCTTTCACCAATCCAGACAAACTCGATAGTAAATTACCGTGACTTGCTTTTAAAATTTTACTTATTGACTATTGACACATTTCAACTGGGAGCACAAGGTGAATTTATTGAGATGTGATGGAGAATGAAGAAGGAAACATTTGGTATTTGGTGCTCATTGAATGTTGAAAGCTGAAATGTTTACTTTCTAAACTCTTCAGTTTTCAATTCTACCTTCCCGATTTACAGTATTCATTACAGTAAATGTCAACGGGTTAAATAAAAAATCAGGGGAAATTCATTTACAGCCTCATTGACAATCTTCATTTTCATTTTCATTTATTTGGAAAGTGATTCCCTGTTAATAAATAAATGGAGGAGACACAAAATACTTTCACTTGTAATGAATCCCAGTTTACTGTTTTACAGTTTTATAAATAGACTCAAAGTTCAAGTTGAAGTCCACAAGTCGAGAAGAAATTAATCAAATTCAAGACTCAAGGAAAATGGAGCTGGGAATGAGACGATTGTCGAGAGTGATGATGATGAAGAAAGGAAAAAAGAGGAAAAGGGCAAACGCTGATGAAATTTGAGAAACTAGATCAATCACTATTGAAAGCATCTACATTCTACATTTTACGTTGTACATTCTATATTTCAAAGTAAGAAAGTTGTACAAGAAATGTGTGTATTTGTGTTTGTATTTGCATTTGTATTTATATTGATGTGTATCTTTGGTTTTAGACGAAGGAAATCAAATTCAAGTTAGACCTGAATTCTAAATCTTTAGAGACGAAAGTATCTGCTTTCTTCTCGTCAAGACTCCAGACTCCAGACTCACGACTCCAGATATATTTCTTTGCTCTATCTATCTATTTCTGTACACACAGAGAAAGGAGGAAAGGTTAATGTATAAAAGAAATGGTGGAGGGAAATCTGTAAGTGTAGACTGTGGATTGTGGATATCTGTTGACGTGGATCAGATATCAGATTCAGATTCCACTCTCCTCCTCATCTTGTCTACACTGTACAACATTGAATAGGCAGGAAAGGAGAAAGGCGAAACTGGGCTCAATTTTTCTTCCATTGATACAGGAATATAATTCCAATTGAGATTTGGATTTGGATCCCACATCTGATTCAAATTCTGGTCTCGTCTTATATTGAAACTGCACTCTGTTTTGAACTTTCCAGTTTCAACTCGTACAATCTAACCTTACTTTTTCTCCGTGTTGCCAGAATCCAAAATACAAAATCGAGCATCGAGGATTGAGGAGAGCTGTTTTGCAAAGTAAACTTAAAATGTCCAGCTTTCTTTCATTTTCTCATCTCTTGCAAAGTACACAACGGAACATGTTCAAATATTCTACATGCTGTTGTTGAACACCAGTGGTCATGACCAATGATATTTGGAGCTGAAGTTCTAAAGGCTAAACTTCTGTAGTCTAAAGTCTACATTTGTATCTGTATTGGTGTATTTAGGTCGGCGACTGACATAGTAGAAAGATCATTTGAAGAAACCGACCTTTGACTTTTTTGTGCTCTGTTCCTGCCCATCATCACTTGCATAGGCTCTTTAATAATTTAGCTATGCGATGGACTTTGATTAAACTTCAACTCTATTTCAGTCTCTTGACACACTTTGCTTGTGTTTTGTGTTGATAGTGATATTGGCATTTATATTGATTTTTGGAGATTCGGAACACTGAATTAGTCAATCCCAAGTCATGAAATTAATACTAATTACTAAAAGTTGAAATCATGTACCTAAAGTTACCTAAAATTGAAATGGGCAATCTTTAAATTCGCCTTTCATCCGAGTAAAAAATTTGGAATAAACATGTCATGTAAACATCGTATTGTGATACAGGAGTGCAGTATCCGTCTTCATCTTTATTATGATTCCTCATCAGTAGTCATGTTTGTAGTCAGGCTTTTATGTATGAAAAAAGTAGTTGAATTGTTTGTCTAAATGTTTATTCGTTATCCTAATTTCCGTGAGTGCAACTAAAGCCAACTAAGATCTAGAATAGCTGAAGCCCAAATCTCAACTGTTGTTTATAACTTGCATAATATTTTTGTGTAATTTGTATGTGCTTGTGAATGTGGAATGCTGAATGTTGGGTACGTGCTCAAACTTTTGCCCCTCATTAAATTCAATGGTTTTTAGTTTTCACTTCTGGGTCTATAAAGTATGTAAAATGTATGTGGAATTTCTTGTTCCCTGTCTTTCTGCCACAGCCTTCACTTCCCGTTCATCTTTGTAGCCCTACTTTTTTTGATGCATCTTACTTTATTTCGGTGTTGGTGTTTGTTGCTTGTGTCATGAAGACGTAGGCGGGGACGAATGTTGATCTGTTTTTCATGGAAAAAACTTTTACTCTTATTCGGTGTGAAATACGCGTATTATCCACTTTGCTTCCGCACTCTTTACTTTATAACGTTTCTTAAAACCAGGACAATCACAGTAAAAGAGTCATTCTCAATGACCAAGATTCACACTGTTATAATTGTGCTGTCTCTCTATACTAAATATGTGTAAAACAATCTCATATGCTTCACTCTTTAAATGTATGGCGACAACTTATGTAAGATGCATCTGCACTTTACAGAAAAGTGAACACATATAAGTATCAACAGCAACATTTGTAATCATATACTTAGTCTGAAATTTCCTGTAAATCTCGTCCAGTTTTGTTTGAGCTTTGAGCTTTGAGCATTTACCATCTACAAAGAAACGTTTATTCTCAACTTACCAATTTCCATGTAGAGTTGATTAATGTGATCGTACGGATCCCATTTTGGAAGAAATATATCGTCATGGGATGAAGGTCTATCACGACCTTTTACATTTGGATCCCTGGAAAAGAAATTTTACAAAATTGACAAATTAATCAAAAATCCAAAATCAAACATCAAAGCACGCTTTCATTCATGTATTTCTTCAATTTTTTATAGATGCGGGAAAGAAAAGGCAAGGATTTCTAAACCTTTTATTATTATTATTACTTTATCATCAGTGTCACAATTTTCACAAACAGTTTATTTTACATTGAATAAGCGGGAGAAATTAAGGGAATTAAATTCAAAAGTTCAACGGGTGACATCAATCATTACAAAAATCATAAAATTTATGAGATGAATTTATCTAGTGTTTTTAGTTTAATTGTTATTGTCTTACCCTGAGCCGATGAAATTTGTGAGGTACTGAAGAAGACTTTTGGAAACTCGGGCATCTTTGGCAGTGTAAGAAGGGAAACTACGATCTTTTAAATTTGGACCTAAAAGAGCCTGTCCTATAGAAAACTCTAAAAGATCCTCACTAATACTTCCGATTCTCTGAAAAAGTAAGAGAAAGAAGAATACAATCATTGCATATTATTATTATTATGTTCAAAAATAATAAAAACTAGTCTATGGAAAATTGTAATAAGGAGAAAAGGAGAAAAGAACTTACATGTGGATAAATGGAGTGTTCGGGTTCATACTGAAAATGAAAGAAGAAGGTGTTGGCGCTGACTCTTTGTGAGTGCATGGAGGCAACCTGGACGATGGGTGCTACAGTTAAACCATCACTTAGAATATTTAGAATGGAGTCTCGAATGTCTATAAAATCCTTTCGAGGTTTCTCCCAGTCCGTATATTCATTCTTAATTGTCGAGTAAATCTCATTGAGATGGAAGACAAAGACGTTCCGCACTAGTGTTCGAAGGATTCGATCTCGTTTCAGGTCCGGCAGTCCATCCTCAATGTCCTCTGTATTTAGTTCACCAAAGGACTCCACGGAGGCCGTCCCGATCAGCATGGGGATTCGGGAAAAGTAACCGTTGGTGTCATTCTTCATTTCAAAGACAAAGTCCGACTTGACCACCGAGTTGTCCACGAGTGGACCAAAACGAGCAATGAAACGAGGATGTAACAGTTCCGAATTCACAGCTGAGAGTAATTGATCTAGAGGGACTTGACGAAGGCAGGGACCACTATCACGATCCGCACTAGAACTACTAGAACTACCACTTGAACGAAGCCCACCCCCACCAAACCCTGATGACACTCCACTTACACTTAAACCAACACCCTGAGTCCGAATTCCTGATAATGACGATGACGACGACGAGGACGAGGAGGGATCTCCGTGACAACTAAAAAATTGAGCTAATTTTCGTACGTTTGACTTTGCATGACGTTGAAATGACCACGGACTCAAAGCCGAGCCCGAAAGGAGAATCACACGGTGAAAGAGTTCTACAAAGAAACAACAAAAAAAACAAAGAAACAAGTTAAACCGATATTTCTTTATGCTTCACACCTTTATAAAAAATATCATGCATAACAATCATCATTATAAAAATACAATAGAAGACCATTGGAAATCGTGGACATCATACAGCGCTATCGTGTTTTATTTTCAACACAACACAACAGCCAATTTTCCTTTCTTTTTTAGGATGCGAAGCTGTCTGTTGTGATCGTCGTTTCTGTCTGTCCGTCCGTTTGTACTTAGTTCAATCTGCCATCTACCAGTTATGTTTGGAACTATTTGTTGGCGCTATCTAGCGGAAAAATTTGAAACTATCTTGGACTAGTTTTAAGAACGCGTGTAAACATGGCAGACAGGGTTGTTTTATTTTTATAGTCAGCTTTGCTTCTTTAGCGTAAAGCATTTGCGCTTTTAAGGCGGTAAAAAATCGTCACAAAGCGAGGATTTTTAACTGTATTACTCTTTGAACTCCATTGTTATTTTTCCCGTTCCGTTAGAGAGTTTCTCCTTAAATCTCTTTCAAGTTTCCAGGTAAGAAAAAAGTAAAGTACATGAAAAAAAGACTGAGAAAAAATATGGAGTCCAGGACACAGAGAAGAAAGGTGAGTGGAGAATCGGAAAAAATCCCGCTAGGCTTTTAATGCTATCATTTATATAGATTCAAAAAAGAAAGCTTTACACTTTACACTGTACACTGTACATTGTACATGGAACAGTTTTTACCAAATTTTATTGCGTTAGACTTGAATGTACAATATGCAATGTACGGGCTGCAGACTGTAGAGGTAAAATCTAGAAACAGGTAAAAGCCACACCTTGAGTTTTCTTATTTTTTCAAAAAGCTTTGTAAAAATATCCCTACTTTCACAAATGTATGTACATTGTACATTTTAACTGTGTATATTGCTTTCACTACTTTCCCTTTCTGATTCCAGTATCAATGGCACTATCTTTACTTTGATACTCTGTGCACTGTGCATTCTATGTATAGTGTATAGGCTTTTGTCTGTTAACTTTAACATTCTAAAGTCTACATAATCTTCAGTTTGGACTTTTGGAGTTGGGAGATCAGACATTGTCCAAGTCCAAGTAAAAAAATACATGCCCAATTTTACACACACACACACTTACTAACAAACAGATATAAAAGAGAAAGTAGTTTTCTCCCTTCCATCCTCTTGGCCTCGTACAATGTACAATGTACATTTGAGTGTAGATTGTAGATGTTTGTAGTTGGAGTTGAACAATGGGATTGAGCGCATTGTGCATTGTGCCAGAAAAAAGGTAATCTTACTAAATATCAATTTACTTAACTTTTCCTCTTCCGTCTTCCTTTATCTTTATCTTAGAAATGGAGAGATTCCCCTTTCTTTCTTGCTTTCTTTCTTTCTTTCTCCTCTTTCGGGGAGTCCAAGGGAAATAAAAGGATTATGTAATGGAAAGAAATCGGCGGGGAATGAACGCCTTGTACACATGTACTTAAAAGTACAATACAACACAATACAAGACAACAGACAACGCAAGACAATACATTGTAAATAGACAAGAGTAAACAGAAAATGGACATCTATGGTTCATGTGGTTATCTTTTCATTTATCTAGAATCTAGAATCTACATGGTACATTGTACAAAAGATACAGTCATAAATACTCGCCTTTTTTTAAAATTTTTAACCTCTCCTCTTCATTTTATAGTTTTTTGGTACTCTGGTTTTGAAGAATTTTTCAAAGAAAAACCCGCCATATACAAACGATGTACGGTGTCTTTGTACACTCAATGAGATGAAAAAAAAGAAATGAGAAAAAAGTACCAATAATAATAATAATAATAGTAGTAATGATAATGATGATGCTCCTCTTTGATCTTTTTTATATCCAATTTGATCTGATTTTATTCCCGCCATTAGGAGAAACAGAGGAAGAAACAGAGCCAAGTATTCAATAACAGTTAAAACTAATAAGACAAAGTCACTGTAAATTGTAGATAGGTAGATAAATGAAGAGATTCGAGAATCGGGAGCAGGGTGTAGGAAAAACAAACATAGATACATAAAGCTCACTTCTGTTCCTCAATGAAGTACATAACTTGCGAATTTAGGTTTGAGAACTTTTCCCTGTACTTTTTAAGGTAGAGATTGGAAAAGAACTATCCGTTCATTCCGCGCCAAGTAAACATTAACGGACAAGAGAACCAGAGGACCAGAGGACAAGGAAATGAGGAAAAGCACCACCATATTTTACACGTTAAGAAAAACAAGTACACAAGACCATGAATTCCTTCCGCCTTCATAGATTCTTTGGTGATGGTGACGTTGAGGGTGAAAGTTTGAAGAGAGAGTGGGGACGCCTCCAGGAAAAAAACCTTGGAGGAAAACTTTGAACTCCATTAAATAAAATAGATATTTTTTCAATCTCCAAGGCAAATATGTTCAGTTCTCAGTCTTCAATCCTCAATGCGCAATGCTCAATGTTGAATGTTCATGCTTCTTTGTCATGAGAGGATAGAGTACATGTAATCGGAATCTTGTGTCAAAGTTGAGCATTGAACATTGAAAAAAAACTTGTGTCTTCTTTCTCTCTTGAGTTTGATGGGTACTCTCATGAAAATAAATAACAAGTTGAAATCGTAGTACAAAAACCGTACAATGTACACTGTACAGTTTCAGCATAAAAAGGAAGAACATCTCTACTTTTTTCCTCCTTCTCCTTCTCTTTGTAACTAGTAAAGAGTAAAGGCATCCATATTTCCTGCATCATATTTTCCTATACACTTTCCAATTCACATTCAGATGGTGAATCTCAAGATTTTTTTTATTTCACTGCCTCCTCTTCCCTCTTCCAGAGTAGGAGTAAGAGTAAAAGTATTCTATGTTGTGTGTTGTGTTGTTGTAGGGAATTTAACAGAGCTGAACTGAAGGAAGGAACTCTGTACTCTGTAACTCTGTACTCTTTATTCGCACGTAAATAATTCCCAACTTGCTCCATAAAAAAATCTAACTATGAGCATTAACTCATAAGTTCTGCATTCTACATTCTATATTCTAGACTAGACTTTTAAATACATGTAGAAAAAGTGAGATGGAAGAAGAAGAAGGAGAGAGAGATATAGACAGCCGGTCCAAGGGAAAAAAAGAGAGTTGAGTTGAGATAGTTGTACGTTGTACGTGTGAGGAGGGAATAAATTATAGGCTCTTACATGTGTAAATATATTATTTTATTTTCTCCACACTCCAACACTCCAAACTCCACATTCCACATGTTTTACCCTCTGAATTGAACAGGACTGTACACTGTACACTGTACACAGTAGTAACAACTGGAAACTGGAGAAAAAAATATTTCCTTTGACTTTTTTATTCTCTCTGTAGGCTGTTGTGCATCTTATCCCTTCTGGCTAGAGGCTAGAGTACTAGAATATAGAGGAAATACATTCGTTCATTCACAGCCTACAAAAGTGCTACTTTCTACTTTCTACTTTCCATGTTTTGATCTGTGCCCTTTTGCGTATGATATTCTTTTACTCTTTTGGTTTTCTTTCCTCGTGAGCCGTAAGTCGTAGGTTGTAAGGCAAAAGCTGCGAGCATGTACAATGTATATTGCATTGCACAATATCCACTTTTCACCCACAACTTTCTACTTTCGCCCTGTTCATTACTTTGTAGGGGACGAGAGCTTTATACTGCATAATATTGTACATCCTATGTTTTGTATAGAGCATGAGTTGCCATAGGAGAAAGCTGGAGAAAGTGGGAGAAAGCACAAAGCATGGTATAAAAATATAGGTGATCCAGAGCAGAGTAGGACTATGAGTACGAGTACGAGTACAAGTGCCATATCTACAATCTACAGTACAGTACAAACGACTACTTCAAAGAGTACCAAAGAGTCTTCTGCGTGTAAACAGCCCTTTTCAAAGAACATAAAGTAGTTGTTGTGGAGAAAGTGTAGGAAAATAACTATACATATCCACAATAAATACATTGCACATGGTACACACGGTTGTTATACTTGATGGAGGTTGACTGGAAATTTTAATGATCCAATTTCTTCTTTTTCGCTCCAACTCAAACTCCAACTCCAGTCAACTTGATTCAACCAAGCCAAACCAAACGCAGCTTAATCCTTTGGCTTCCTTAACGAATATCGTGATACAAGTATCACTTTTTCAGGGAGAGTTTTTGTGAAATAAGCTCAAGCTAAAGCTCAACTCAATTCATCGTAAACCCAAGATTGATTGTTTTGAAAAGATATCAAAGCAGGCCTCTGGTGGCCTTGTGACAATTCATCGACGGCTTTATAAAATGCTGTCTTCAATATTGAAAAATATATCTTTTTTGCTTATGAAAGTTCCTTATAGATTATAGATACGATGGGTCGGCTCATTCATGTATCAAAACCATACAATAGTATCTTAAATTTTAAATATACAAAGCGTCTCCCATATTTTAAAGATTACATAACATTTAATTTTAAATTTCATTCCGTTGCGTTTGTTTCGAAAGTTTTTTTTTGTAAAAAAAATATATTTATTAATAGTAATCATAAATAAAATCAACGGCGTAGGAAAAGTTCATTCAATACAAATTTAAAAAATAATGTTACGTGTTTTCAGTAAAATCGCTGGTTGCTCCTTTAACCTCTTTTTTTGGAAGCATTTCTTTGAATGTGGTTTACTCAATTATAAAAGGAGTTGTACTTGCCTGTAGCTAAGGGACTGAGCATAAGAAGATTTGTAAGAACAGCACCCGTCCGATGTCCGAGCAGAGTAACACGATTCACATCCGCTCCAAAAGCTCCTGCGTTCTCTCGAATCCTACAAAATTCCACAAAGAAGTGTATAAAAGTAAGAGTTACAACCTTTACTGCTCAATGTTCAATGTTTAGTTTACACCAAATACCAAATACAAACCACCAAATAAATGGACAAGTCTACTTTATTCTCATTTCCATCCTAATGATTATTTATGTTGCTTCATTTCACAACAGAGCAAAGGAAAAGAATAATATATTATTATGTAGTTGTGGATAGTTGTACATAGAAAAGGAGAGTAAAAGTAAAAGGGCAAAATAACAAAATAGTGGTAAAAAGGTAAAAGGTGCAACCGTGATATTAATGATAATGATAATTTGTGGATAAAATAACATGTTATTACCAGTTTAAGGAGGCTATTACATCCATGATGGCGAAATTACCTTGCTGACTACTGGTTTGAAGAAAACCTAGAGGGACAAAAAAACAAAAGACCGAAATTAGACACTAGAAAATAGTTTCAAAAGATACAATATACAAACTTTACAAAACTGTACAAAATTTGTATTTTAGACATTATACATTTATGCACCAGGGATACAATTTCAAAAAGTTATGAAAAAGAGTTCCGAGCGCACACTCTATTCTCTATTCATCAACCATGTTTATGAATACAAGAGACAAAAGACAAAGGACGAAAGACAATGGACAAAGGGAAAAGATGTATGCAGTTCCCATTCGGTAACTGTGCATCTTCCATTGCATCATAATCGGAATATTCATAATACTTTATTTATATGGTGAATGCGAATAAGAAAACACATAAAGCATTTTACATTCCATGTGCATTTGTATGAAAGTTTGAACATTGAACAAGGTTTTTGAGCCTCTCATCCTTTATCCCTCATCCAAAGTCCTAATTCAGTGTCATACTTATTTGCTACTTGTTCTGCGATATGTATGATAAATTAAGTGTGTATTTCTCCTTGTTTCGACTTTGGACCTTTACTAGGAATCTGGTGTTGGGAGTGCAGAGTTGTTCTCGGAAAAAGCATCTGCCGGCTTGTACTACCCGTCCTGTACTTAAATTTCCAGGAATCTGTATCAAGAATTTATACAAAAAGTAAAAAGCTGTGTCTTTCAAGAATTCTTCATCAAGTCGATCCTACTCGTGCTCATGTTGCTTTCGGCAGTCTCCTTTCTTCTACCGTAAGTACACAAAATTATATCCAACGTTATGCACCCAAAATGACATGATGACATTGTTTCGTCTGTGATAAAGTTGAGCTCTAAAGTATAAACAAACTACAAAAGCTGATTTCGTTAGTCAGCTTCATGTGCTACACATTCCATATAATTGCAATGAACTCTTATTTTTTGCATAGCTTGAATCTTGAATAAAGAAAGAGAACGTGAGCGAGTGAAGAAAATTCACATTTTATTCACATACTTTATGGAACTACTATGAACTATGAACAGTGTACAATGTACAATGTATAATGATCAAAGCCAGGCGAAACATATTGACTCAAATCTCAAGTTGAAAAGACGGGAAGAAAGGGGAAGAAGGAAACGGAAAGAACATGTAGAAAGTTGAAAGAAGTACATATGGTTCAAATTTGCATGCTGGTTGACACTTTTCATCCATGTCAATGATACTATGAAGAATGAAGAATGGAGATGGTAGATTGTAGATGGTAGATGCACGTTCTTCATACAGTTTTTGCACCGTGTGAGTAGAGAGCAGAGTTCAATTTTTCACAACAGTGGAATAACAAGTAGGAAAAAGGGCGAAAGCTCAAAAAAGTAAATATAAGAGTTCACAGGAAAAGGAAACTAATGTACAAATAGAGCAAAATATCTATGGAATACGTACAAAGAAATACCCAGGAATAATATTTGTGAATATACACACTTCTTCCTGTATATTGTATATCCTGTACAGCGTGCATGCAGAATAATTTAATTATATGGACGAGAATTCCATACTCCATGCTGTAAAACATTTCCATATCTATAATGTGATTCGCAATTCACACATCACCATGAATTTTATGCTCACAAAAGGTTATATGACATTTTACTAGTTCTTTCTATAATTTTATATTATACTCCAGTTTTTGAATACTCTGAAAGAATTTTTTCATGCTTATTCGTAACTTGCATCGAAATTACATCTTTTACACTTATCACTTTAAAAGCATGTAAAGTTCTTTGTGGCTCCAAATTTGTTTCTTTTTAAGTAGTAATTAATTCCAATTGAGGTCAATTTTTAATTTCAAATTGTTGTTTTGTTATACAGAATTAATCGCATTGCAATTAGAATGGAATTCCTAGTTCAACTTGACTGTAATTAATCTCGAATAAACTAGAATATAGAATCCAGATGTTACAAAACCTGCACACTGCACAGCTCATCCTTTATCTTAATGCATCTTCATGATTAATGATACAGGTGGATTCTCCCACTGGGAAATTGAAACTATCCCAAAACCCACAAGTATTTTTTTAATTTGAAAAGAATAATGAAAAGTTTTTGTAAATCTTGCACATTTATTTAAAATAACCTCCAGATTCATGAAAAATCTGTATTTTCCATGTACTACAGTACAAGTAAATTGCTATAATACTTTACTAATAGTTAGTTGAACCATTTGTTTTGCACAACCAAACTTTTCAAATTCTACTAAAGTAATGTACAATGTAAATTGTACATTGTACACTAGAGAGACTTAAAAAAACAACTTTTGGGAAATTTTAACCCAGCGCCCCGTCATATCGTTCCTTTTGATGTAGAGACTCACCTCTGAAAAAATCAGCTCATTAAAATTAGTTTTAGAGGTCGCTCAGCTGACCCAAAGTTAACATGGGCTTTAACATAGGATTTTCACCCGAAATCGGGCTTGATGCTGGTGGGGAGAAATGGGGAGGGGGTAGATTTTTTCTAAGTATGGGAATCAAGTGACCCTAGGCCACTCACAAAATGTGCCACAGGACAAAGTTCTAAAAAAATTCCTTCCCGGTTTTCTAGGAGGTCAAAAAACGACAAAAACGCATAAAACCGGGTTTTCGGACCCTCTAGAAAACCGGGAAGGAATTTTTTTGGAACTTTGTCCTTTGGCACAATTTGTTAGTGGCCTAGGGTGACTTCATT
>JABASP010002301.1:0-21188 GCA_019776565.1 Sminthurinus signatus | reverse complement strand
GCATGAAAATGAACTGGAAGGACTCTCGCCATCTGCAGTTTCATCGTAGAAAAACTGAATATCGCAATAAACCCCAGTAGTTTTATTGCGAATCCTTGTATAAACTAAAGTATTTTTATTTTGTGATCCGAGAGTATGTATCTTGCTTTTTGTACGGGTTTTTAGCGATAAATTGAAAACCACTATAACCGTAACAACATCTTTCCTCTAAACTCGAAACTTTTCTTCATCTTGTCTCGTATTTATGTAACATGTATTTTTCCATTTCCATTTCCATTTTCATCTCCAGCCTTGACATGGTATCGCTGTCACAGTCAAAGTGTCTGCCACGTCCTCACTTTTGTGATATCAAATAAACTGTGGATTTACACGAGATTACGTATTACGTCCGTATCAGCCTCTTGTCCTGTATAAATTCTGCGGTTGCACAGTGTACAATGTATAATGTAAAGTGTACAGTGTACAGTATAAACTTTACAGCATTTAAGTGTAGGACGACTTGTGACTTAAGACACTTCAGCCTCAAGTCTCCCGTCTCCAGTCTGAGAGAGTGACACAGTGAATAATTATCTACACAAATATCATAGAAAAAGGAGATAAAACTTTTGAACATCCAAGGCTCGTTGTCCATTGCTCATAGCTCATGTAGATTTAATTTGAAAAAGTTTTCTCTGGAAAAAGCACAATATTTGACACACAATACTCGTTTCAAAATTATACAAAATTCTAATAACTGGAAAAATAATAAAGTAGAAAGGGAAATTGAAAAATAAACTTAAAAGGCAGCTCTGTTTTTTAATAAAATGGACCAAAAACGCAGTGTGGAAAGTATTTGTAATTTATGAAAATAAAAATAAGTTTTTATTTACTGTCATTTATTTTTCTTCTCTATTATTTTTTTTTTTTTACTTTTTGTTAAGTGAAATGTAAATCATTTTTCAAGGTTTTTCCCTTATGTGGCTTTTATACATGATATTATGATGTTTGTATTGTGTATTGTGTATTTTGGTATTTTGTATGGTGTATTGTGCACGAATTTATTTTAATGGCGGAAATTTGAAACTTGATTAAGAAATCACAGTCACATAATTGAATAAGATATGAAATTGAAACTGAGAAATTGTGTACGACATCATAAAAACTGACGGGAAGGAAAGTAGAAAATAGAAAGTAGACACGAAATTAAAAATACAAATACAAATACCAACCTTCATCTTAGATACATTGTACATTGTACAGTGTATATTGTATATTGTACATGTCATAAATTTCCATTAGGCGTGTTTAATGAAGTGAACAGCCGTTCAAAAGAAGAAGACGGAACGCTGCAGTTCCAATTCCAGTTCCGTGGAAAATTAAAACTGCAAGCATGATGCTTTCTTATTTTGTCTGACAATGAAATATGGTTGACAAACAAGAGCCCACACGTACGTATATGTAATATGTAATATGTATTTAATAGGAAAAACCACGGGATAATTTACAATTTACAAGGATTCATAAAGTTAACCATGAAAAGAAGCACAGGAAATTTGATTCAGGGTTTTGATGTTGATACTACTTGTTTTCAGAGTAATATCCGTTCTTTCAATATCCAATGCTCAATATTCAAAATTCAAAATTCAAAATTGAAGCTGGTGAATGGATAAATTTTAATTTTGTTCCTATAAAATCAGTTCCTCTGTAACGTGCTACTTGAAGCGTCTTGTGTTGAATAAAGATGAATTTTTATTGGATTTTTTATTCCTGATACAGTCAATAGCCAATAGACTTTTGTTCAGCTTGAAAGTCATACTCTTTTGTTACATCTTTCTACAAAAAAATTCAAATTCAAATTCAAAACATCATAAAAGTTTCTCTGAGTTGGAAATCAATGTCTCTTTTAAATCTGTAGTCCTTTTAAATTTTCATTTTTGAATCATACTCAGCTCAATGCACAGCATCGTACAATCATACTACTACAAGGTGCACGTGTATTGTAGGAATTTAGATTGGCGGGTTTTGTCGTAGTAATTAAATTGAGGAGAAATGTGTTTCTCTTCAGACTGCAGACTTCAGTCTCAGCCCTCACAACCACTGGAGTGCAGTGTGCAGTGTGTGAGTGAGTTTTGAGTTTTGAGTAAGATGAAGGATGGAAATTTACTCGATGGAGTAGATGTATAGATGTGGATTGAAGAGAACCAAATATACAATATACATATGAGAAATGGGAGTTGAACTTAAATGGCAGATGTATATTTTATATAGAATTCAGAATCTCCAATTAGTTACATGTTTAATTAAAAACCATTCCAGGTCCACATTCTAAATTCTCTACACTCTACACCCTTTACCAGTTACAATACCTTTTTCTCAATATCAATACATTACACAGAGAAGCTAGAAACAGTTCTGGATTCGGTCTTCATTCCTCATGCATTTAAACCTCTGCGTCTTTAAATACAAATGCACATTAGAGACAAAAGGGTCTCCTGCGGCACATACCACATACTACACACAACAGAAGGCTAAAAGTTGCATTTACATTTTACATGAAATTTTCTCCAGTCTCCAAACTCCAAAAGACACCGCACCGTGAATTACAATAATAGTCATGCATCTTGTACATTGTACAGTCTACAGTCACAGACTTTACTAAATATCTCATCTTCATTAATATTATTGTCAAATTTTATAAAACAGAAAAAATTAGCCATAGCAAAAATTAGCATTACATATTCGGCATTTATAAACTTTTGAGATTTGATGACAAGAGGAAAACATGACTTGAATTTGTTTAAGGTGTGAAAAATCCCACCTCCTGCAGTTCACTAACCGACAACAATACAATATACTTACAACAATGTTAATGAAAAATAACTATGTAATTTCCATATTTTTAGAGTGCTAACACGTCTTTAAACTATGACTTGTATTTTGTGCACTCCTTCTACAAGGTTTTCTTTTGTCATCCAAAATCTACGAATATTTATTATTTATGCTCAGAAAAATACTAGTTCTATTTACGTATCATTTCCTCCCGGAGATCTTTTTCCAGTGAGAAATGCATCTTGGTAAAAAAAGTAATTTTGAATAAAACATTTTCCTGTAAACCTTTTTTTCACATCAAAATTGCTCCCTAAAAAACAAAAAAATAATGTTTTCACACTTTTCCTTTAAACCTCTAAAAAAATTAAACTTGAAATTAGCGTTATGCGTTGATTCAGACTTGAGGCAACTCTTCATCTGTGTATAAATTGATGGTGTAGAAATTTGCTGCAACTATCACAACTGAGCTAAATGCAAAGTTGCAAAGTTGCTGAGTGCAATACTATCAAAGAACTTTATGATAAATCATAGATCATAAAGTTATTGGGCATGCAACAAAGCTCCTACCCCAACATAATTATATCAATGTGATGTAGCATGTAACATGTTATATTAACTTGACCATTCTTTTACACTCTCAAATATTTAGTAGACAGTAGACAATGAACTGTAACAAAGACCTTGATCTTTACTGTTTTACAACAAGAACCGCTATGCAGTATACCTACTAGTAAACATGAGAGATCAATCCAAAATCCAAACCACTCCAATTCCAATTCCAATTCCAATTCCAATAAACAAGAAAGATTGAAAACTGTTATTTCCTTTTTTTTCTCATTTGTAAATCAAAGAGTAAATACACACTAAAAAATTAAAAATTAAAATACATTGTTTCACACAAGGGCTTGAAGCTTGAATATTGAATATCTTAGCGTATATTACGTGTATAAAAAAACTATCCATTTTGTAAAGAAACACGTAATATGAGGATAATAAGAAGCACCTATACATTATACATTATACATAGAGTAAGATTTCTTGTTTCTTGTATCAAAATTATCCAAGGCCTGCCCTACAGCTATTCATCCTCAGAGGCATAATGTCAGATATGTAATACATATTACAGTTTGCACTGTACATTGTACATGGCTTTTGCATTACATTCATTTTCTATTACATTAATTTTTCTTCTTTTGATGATAACAGGTTTTATATTATGCTCATATCTGCATGTGTATTTTCTACATTCTACACATACCTTTCATATCATGTTGTGTCTCTACAAATATAAAAATATGCATGCATGCAAAATACAACATTCTCACCCTCTAGAATATATTATATTGTGTATATTTTATTATAAACATGTACTAAATCTTGAGCATTGAATGTTCCTGTGCTCTTACATTTATTATCTATCCATTATCCATGTACTTCCGTCTATCCTCCAATCAATGATTCCTCAAAACTTTAACAAGCCTATACAATATACAAACTAGGAATTCCTATTCTCTTTACCTTGATCCTGAAAAATGTAAACGTTCTATAAGCTATAAGTATTTCCATACTCGTGTTTAGTGTTTAGTGTGTAACTTCCACATTCATGACATAATAATATCTACGCAGACTCTAGAATGTAGAATGTAGAATCTGCCCCGCTTTAACTTTTCTTGTTTGACTCTCCCCTTTATACCTTTATACTTATTTGAATTGAAGAGCAAATGTCAAGATTACATCAGAATCACAATCACAAATACAACCACAACCACCATACGGAATTTGTTATGTAATTGGGGTGGAAATTAAAAATTAAATATGCACAGTACACAAAATGTTGATGAGTAACAGGAAAACTAAAGTTAAGGAGCAGGGGAATGGAGAATGGAAATGAGAAAAAAAATGGTTATGTAATACAAATTACATGCTTATCTTCCTGCTCTCCTTCACTACCTTTTCATCTGCGTATTACATCGATACATGTAAACAATTGTATAATTGTATGCTGGTTATTTTTATTGTTACTGTAATAATTATAGACAAGGGAAAAGGATTGGATTGGAATGGACAATGGACAATAGACAATGGACTGTGGAAAGAGTGAGGGGAGTTTAATTTTGCCCACAATTATCCTTGTACAATGTATAAACCTCTCCATGTTTTTGAAACACGAGCACGAGACTCTTTAGTATACATTTTTGGATTTGTTTATGAACGAGGTCCACTTGACGGAAGAGATTCATTCGGATTTTGGAGATTGGGAGATCTCCAGCAGAGACAAAAATACTCTAAAGTCACTACTTTTTAAAAGTTTTCCAGTGTCAATCCAGATTGTAGATTTGTAGATGTGTAGATTGTAGATAAAATTAAAGTGTTTTATTATTTCTACTAGTGCTTGGAATTTAGAATAATTGTGTATTGTGTAATTTTTAAGAAATAATAAAAAAAACAAAATGAATACATTCCGCACAAAACCCCCATCGTTGTGTGGATTCCTGCTCCTAATTGTATTTGTATTTGTATTTTGTGTACAACTGACACTTGTTCAAAGTGACTCAAAAGTGATTTCTAGTTCTAGTGTTCCACAGTGTTCTACAAGAGGGAAGCGAGGTTTAAATGAGGATGGAGATACTAATGAAATAGAGCCAGCTCCACTCCCTGCCATTTTAAAAGAGGGTTCTGACATGTTTGGGGATTCTGGGAGACTTGATCCAATTTTCCCCTGTTGGCTCAACTACACTCGAGCCTCTCTAGGACAGAAATTTGCCCAGGACAACCTGGCTCAAGTCCTCAACAGTCATCTCCTCTCCCTAGTTATGCTCATTGGGAATGAGCAAGTGCGGCGGGTCATGTACTCCACTCGTCGATCGGACAATCCAGAGAAAGCTTTCAAACGGTATGTGGCTACTGGCCTACACATAAACTTGTGGTACCGGCAGGACATCAACAGTCCTCAGTGGCTCATGAGTGTCAAGAACATTCGAAATATCCACAAGGGAGTGGGTTACTTTCTCAAAAGTTTGAATCAGGATTTTTCAAAGCCTGTCGTCACAGAGGAGAATAATCCAACCGGATTTACACCCACCAAAGACATGTGGGATGCTTTTGATGCAGACTTGGAAAATTCACACTACAACCAAACTGCAAGGGTGAAGAGACCCGAGTTGAGTATTGGAAGATCACCTAAGCATTTGTACAATCAGTTCCTCATGTCAATGACCCAGTGGTCCTTTGTCGCCATGCCAATTCTTTGGCCTCAAAAAGTCGGATTTCCCAGGTGGAATGAGGTAATTTATTAATTAATTACCTTTATTATTATTAGAATATTTATTCTCAATTTCCTTTAATAATAAGTTTTTTTTTTAAATTGTAGGAACAACTCAAAGGTTTTGCTCATCTTTGGGCGGTTATTAGCTATGTTTTGGGGATGGAGGAAAAAATGATCATTTGTCGGAATCTGGAGACTGATGAAGATTGGGAATTGTGTAAAAAACGTTTACAGGATATTTACGATGAATACCTGGTTCCTTCTCTTTTTGACATGGGATTTGAAGGCAGACTCATGGTTGAATCTATCCTTAGAGTAAGTCTCAATTTTAAATTATTCCTATTAATTTTTTACACCTGGTGGACTTTTTTCTCCAGAAACTACTGCAGATTACAGATATTTCTGTATTACCATTGAAGTTGAACTTCAAAGTTGAATTTGAATTTGAATATTAAATATTAATTCAATTTAATTTAACTTTTATGTACAGACACCCAAGTTTTTAATCCCGGCGGCACCTGTGGATTTCCCACTAATTCAACTCCTTGAAGACATCTTGGAAGTCCCAGCCACAAACATGTTAAAACGAGCTAATTGGCAAACGAGGCTGGGTCGTTTCGGCTTCAAATATGTCGGAGCTCCCTTCTTCCATTGGCCCATGATCCAGAGGATTGTCAACTTTGTCCTACATGGAGAGATGCAGTTGGCGAGTAAAAAGACGTTTGATGGGAATCCCGGAACAAACGCTAAAAATGTTGCTGAAAGCCTCTATTATCTTGAAAAGAGATAATTTTGTTGTGTGTATCTATAATCTATATCACACAACTTGTTGTTATATATTTATATTATTATTTTTATTTGTTATGTACTTTGTACTTTGATAAAACATGGTAATTTATTTATTTTTTTTAACTCCTTTTTCTTACAAAGACTGTTCATGAAATGCAAAATGTAAAACGTAAAACGCAATACAAAAATACAAAAATATATGAGCTCTACGCTCAAAATGCTCAATAAACGTTAATCATGCCAAATACTTTTTACTTTACATTTTACTTTATATCTTATGTTTTACATATAATATTACATTCCTGTACTTTTATCATTTCTTTTACATTGTGCAATTTAAAAACTGACAAATGAGTATTTATTTCCATTTCCTCCTTCCTGTCATCAAGACAATGTACATTGCCCATTGTCCATGTAGATTTTAAATACATTTCCTACGAGGGATCAAGAAACTGGTTTGTATTTTGTGTAACATGATATAATAATATTAATCTGTTATATAATCTGTTCACTGTTCATTTTTCATACTATTGTATGTACAATGTACAAAGATGAAGGTGAAAGGACTCTATCATTATCGCTCCATATGGCGAGTTGTATAGAGTATAATATTATATTCCGCACAACGCACAATCATTTACAGTGTACAACTCACAACGTAAAAGATTCCTGTAGACTTTTAACTAATGTTCCCTGCCCTTGCTGAACCTCAAAGTTGTTGAGTGTTGAGTTTGTAATTTTTCTATCCTCAGTTTGTTCACAGAAGACATTGGACGGAAGACGTAAGACGTGTAGGAGTAGATTTTTTAGGTGCGTAGATAGCAGATATGTCCTAAGTTCGTAGGATGTAGAATGTAGAATCTGCCTTGTACAATTGAAAAGGTAGAGCTTTTTTCGTGTATCTTGAAGCACAAAAGCCATACAAAGTATCTAGGTTCTAGATTCTAGATGGATACATTTGGAGCTCGTAACCTAACCCAACAAATAAAGAGCACTCCTTCTCATTCCTCTCCATCCTAATCTAATAATCTACTATCTATACTATCCACACATAAAACTCATATGTACCCTCCACACACGTGCAAGGCATGATGAGAAATCCCAATGAATCACGAGTACGAGTACGAGTAAATAACTGTGAGTGCTGAACATTGAACTTTACCTTGCTAAAAAACCAGGACATTTACATGTGTTTTGTGTTTTTGTCTCACAACTCAGAACCATTTGCTTTGCATTGTATAATATGGACGTGCTATGCATATCTGTAGGTGTACATTTATTTATTTATTTTACATTAATCTCTTTTTAATTCCTAATTCCCAAACTCCCAGTATTACGTACTTTTTATAGCATATAGTATATAATATACAATACATATTACTTTTGGCTTTTCTTTACTACAACAGTGATGCTTCGCAGTTTCTTTAAGTATAATTATTATTATTATCAAACCTGTATTTTTTTCCCTGATACAGATTTTTCTTTGAAATCTGTACTCACGTCAATGAAACCAACACTGTACTTTGTACATTCTATATGTTGTACTCACATACTTAAATGGTATACCGTACACACGATAGGCAGAAAAAATATGGACGAGAGCACAGAATACATAATACAGACAAAGACAAGAAGACAACAAACAACGGGCAGAAATGGCCCGGAGCAGAACGAGACATGGAGACGCGGAGAAGAATGAAACAGACAGAGATTTTAGCAGGCAATGATTCCTTCATTAGTTTTAAATCTCATTTCAGGTTTAATAGCCGCTTAGGTCACATTACTATCTCCACTCTTGTGCACTCTTGTACACTGTTGTACACCATACACCATACATGAGAAAAGTCGGAATCCTGACCATTCTACACCATTCTAACTTGAGTTAAAAGTTAAAACTCTCACATTCTTTTTACTTTTGTCTTTTGTCTCCAACTGTTTCTTCACAGTTCAAAGAACGTCCTGTTCAAATGAAGTATTATTAATTTAATTCATATTAAAATAATAGTTTATAGTTCATCAGGATCAATCCAAATCCAGATCCAGATCCAGGTTTAAAACTAATTTTATTAAGCACCAACGCCAAAATGGAAAAACGACAGTGTAAGAGAATAAGAATATTCCTTAATTTTCTGTGCTTCACCACAATCTTTTGTACCTTTTTTCAACTGCCAGTCTCCAGTGCCAGTGCCATTGATACCATTAATACTCAGAGTGCCAGTTCCATTAAAACGCGTGTAAATTACAAACCAAATACTCTCCTTCTAGATCCAATCGTAGTCACAGAGATTTTTGAAACTGGTAAAAAACATGACAATAGAGCTCGAATTGGAATTGATGATGAGAGCAGATCTGAGAATGATCAGTGTTTTATTCAAGGGCCACAAGGTTTCCGGCAGTCCTCACTAAAGTCTTCCTCTTCAAATGCAAATTTGACAGTTCCAGTCGCCTTGATTGTAGATGGACTGAATGAATACGGTGACTCTTATTTCAAGTACAGTCGCGATGCATCCGATCTTAGTCGGAATGACTTGGACTCTGAGATCTCAAAGTCAGAGTCAAATTTACTCTTCTCCCGAACAGATCGTGCAGATGATTTAAACAATGAAACAACTACAAGTACAACTAGTAATACCACCGAGTCTGATTCTGATAATAATAATAATAATAATAGTTCCATGACAACTGTGGATCTGTACCCGTGTTGGTTGGATCGAGATTTGGCTCGTCAAGGTCAGTCCTTTGCCCGTCGCTACTTTGCTCAGATAAACAATGCTCACATCCTGTCCCTGTTCCTCCTGATTGTGAATGAGCAAGTCCGACGAGTCCTCGCATACACCATGAAATCCAATAATCCGGAAAGGGCACGGAAAAGATACTTGGCCACAATGTTACAGATAAAATTGTGGTATGATGAGGATCTGAGTAGTCCTCATCTAGTCAAGAGTCTTTTGAAAGTGAGGAATATTCATCGGACTGTGGGGTATCGACTGGATTCGGAAAGGCCAGATTTGAGTCAACCACAAACAACAACCACCACAACAAGTACAACAACAAGTACAACAACAAGTACAACAAGTACAACAACTACAGAGTCAACGGATACTGTGACAATTACATCCAGTGATAATAATGAAAATGGTAGTGACAATAACAATAACAATAACAATGACGATAACAATGGAAGTGATCCTACAGCTTCGGCTGAACCTCCCTTCAAACCGAATAGACAAATGTGGGACGCCTTTAGAAAGGACTTGGGTGAATCCTACTTAAATGAGACCAGTGGGAATGTGACGAGTGGGCGGAAATTCGGGAAATATGCCTACAACCAGTTCCTCATGAGTTTAACCCAGTGGAGTTTCATGGCCATTCCTGTCCTCTACCCCCACAAATTTGTAGCTATGCAAGATGTGACGGAGCAGGATCTCCAGGGATTTACGCACCTTTGGGCCGTCCTCTCATTCGCCCTGGGCATGAAAGAAGAGTACATCATTTGTAAAAATAAAGATCTCGAGTCCTGTCGGGAGTACTGCAAAGAGGTTTTGGACAAGTATTTCACTCCGTTTTTATTCAATATGGATGAGGAGGCAGAGATATTATTAGAATCCTTACTCAAGGTAAAATTATAAATTATCTTTTCTTTATTATTTGTATTATTTGTTTGTTTGTTTGTTTGTTCACTTTTCCCTTTATAAAAATGTTGGATCTCGGATTACTATTTTATAATGACTGATAAAAGATAAAGATATAATAATAATAAAGTAATTATTTCAATTTTCAATGAAACCTTTAGTTGGCAACCTACATCACTCCGCAAGTTACAGAAGAATCCGTGTTACTCCAGCTCCTTGAGGATTTTCTTGGGATTGATTGTCCAAATCTGAGACAGTATGCGGGTTGGCAAACACATTTCATTAGGAAAATGTATGGATACAGTCAGGATAACGCGAGACCATCCGGGCTTTTCAGCAAAGCTATTAACTTTCTCTTCCGTGGACAAATCCAAGTTGCTTCCTTACAAGTCTATGGTTTTGATGGGACGAATCCAGAGGAGGTGGCAGAAAAGGCGTATTATTTCAGATAACTCCCATTTACTACTTACTACTTACTACTTACAACACCTTTTTGTAATGTGTTGTTGTATTGATCTCTTACTACTTTATTTATATTTCCTTAATTTATTATTTATTATCCATTGTGAATTGTGAATTGTGAATCATGAGTGATGAGTCATGAGTTGAACCGTACAAAATCTGATTTTAAAATAAATGAATTAACCTTTTATTATTAATTATTATTTATCCATGATATTAACTATTAACATGAATGACTACAAAATCCAAGTCCAAGTCCAGTTGATCTTTTTAATTCCTCTTTGTCTTATTTTTATGTGAATCATTCATTGCATTTCTACTCTTTTCTTAAGTATTAAGACTCTAGATTCTAGATTCTACAATCTAGAATGTAGACAAGTCTACAACATGTCATTTCCCTGTTTTTCTACCGACAGCCTCTCAGTCTTATGGACAAAGTTGTAATTAAAAAGTTGAAAAAAGTCTTGAAAGTTTGTAGTTTGTAGACCTCTGAGTTTGCAAGTTGTAACAGAGTTGTTCTCAAATCTCAGTTTCTGACATTACAACATAACACCAGACGTCACATTTCAATCCAAAAAGGATTCTCTCCTCCGCTTCACTCTTTAGCTTATTATTATTATATACATTATCATAGACTGTACAGTATATTACCAATGTATGGGCTATATGCCTGCATGTATGTGTAATGTGTATGTGTATGCACATGTTTTTTCTCTTCCACTGTTCATCCGTTCAACTGTTGAATGCTGTTGTTTGTTTGTTTCCTTTTCCTTTTTGCACGGATCAATGAAATCTGTTTACAAACTTTGTTTAATAACACCGAACACCGAATGATATTGTACATTGTACAATGTACAACGAAGGAAGGAGAAGGGAGAGCAGAGAACGGAGAACGGAGAACGGATTCCAAACGGATTTCAGACTTTACTTCATCCATCCATCCATGCAAACAGAGATATAACACAACAATACAGAGTACAAAGTACAGAGAACAGAGAACAGAAAAGGAGGGTTTTATCTCTGTTTACTTTATGATGGATTTCTATTAGTATTGCGAGACGTATCATGCCGTCCACATTCTGTATTCTACATTCTACATTCCGCATTTGAGATGTACATGATACATCTACTATCTATCTACAGTACTGAATCTAGGAAACAAAGTAGTTGTCCAAAGATAGAGGATAGAGAGTATAGAGAGACGGATGATAGATACTAGATACTAGATACTAGATACGCATGTTGTCAGTCCCAGTGTCAGTGTCATGTTTCCTCATGAGTCGGAGTCGGAGTTGGAGTTGGAGTCGGCTACTCATCCTTCATCTCCAGATTGTAAAAGATTAAAAGGTCGAGCGTCGAGAGTCGAGAGTCGAGAGTCGAGAGGGAAGCTTGTGAATGTGGAAAGATAAAACAAAATATTGCAATAGTAAAGATCAAAATGACATACAGATGAACAAACGGGGAGGAAAATGATGATGAGGAAAGAGGTGATGATGAAGTATGAAGCATGAAGCATGAACGAGGACTTTATCTACACGTTACACGTTACAGTGCATTGACATTTATACATTATATTTTATATTCCATAGCATTACGTTTTACTTTTTACTTATACATTTTTGTCATGTGCATACTTGATATCACGTTGATATTTTTGTCATGTTCTCTTTTTAATACTCAATACATGCTGCATAGTGCATGATGTATCATGTATTATGAATTACTTAGACTGTGTCTTATTGACTATGCTAGCTGTATTAGAAATGTGACTGTGAGTTGTACTAATATTTTGCAAAAGGTAATGAGGACTGAATGAACTTTGCTTTTATTTTCTATTCCCATGGGCCTTGGGCAATCTCGACAACAACAACAACCTAGCGCTTACATATTACATATACCCATGTACCGTAGCACTCAAATAACAAATATATTTCTTGTTCTGTATTCTGTATTCTGTATTCTGTGTGATGAGAGACGTGGAATGTAATTTAATTCTTGTTAATTTTTTACTTTGAGCTTCATACTACCGTACACAATACATAATGCACAATACAGATATACCGTACGCCGCACGCATAGAAAAAAACAGGGTCTGGATTCTGGATTCTGGATTTTGGAGTCTGGAGTGACTTTAGTGAATTAAATAACATATTGTTTACATGAAAGTTTCTATTTTTCCTCTCCTTTGACTTGTTCCATAGACTACTAGTTTAATCAGAACTGGACAGGATTGTATTGGCATTGGGATTGGAATGTTTACATCTTGTCTATATTAAATAATGAAATAATATAAAAGGTCAAATTCTAAATTCTTACTCTTGTTCATTGTTCTTTTCTGCTACCTACTCTGATTTTTATCAACTAGCAAAGCACGCTGTTCTTGAAACTTTTTACCTTTTGAACAGTATGATTTTTTAGATACAATATATTTGAGCATATTTACAGTTAAAACGACAACAACAAGCATAAATTCTTGAGTCTTGAGTCTTGAGTAGAGTTGTTAGAGCTTCAATAAACATTTAGTAACAGGATCTCACGGGTGATTTATTAAAAGTAAATAAATTGCAACGACTAATTTCATCTCATTTGGAGTCGTAGTTGCTATTGCTTATTGATGTATCATTGTCAATTTTTTTATCATTTCTGGTTCTGACTTTTGACATCCATATTGATATTCATATTCATGTATTCATTCGTTCATTCGTTCATTTGTTCATTTGTTCATTCATTGCACTGTTCAGGTGCATTACTTGGATACATTAGCTGTACATTGTACATTGTACAGTATACATGAATTATTCATGAAAGATGAAAGAAAACTTTTCAAAGTTGCTACCATTTTGTTCCATTTCTACTTTATACACGTGAATAAATTTGAACGTGTCAACTTTCTTCTCCTTCTCAGAAAAAGTTGGATACTTTTTAAACTAAAACTTATTTTTTCCCTGTTTTTTTTTGAGCTTCCTAGTATATTTTTAATGATCTTTTAACTTTTCGTGCGCAAATGATTAATGATGAATCAGAAATCAGAGGTCAGAGGTCAGGCATAAAAAATCAAAGGCTTCAGGTTAAAAACACAATTTATCAAAGAAATCAATCAACATTTCCCGTCATTTTCTGGTTGAGATCATTTACTTACACCCTTTTAATTATTTATGAGATTATTTTTTGAAATAGGGGCAAATGTAAGGTGCTTTGCATGTACAATGTACACGGCCTTTGAATTTTGAGTGTAAACGTTAGATTGAAGATTGCAGAATGTTTACATAGTCAAAATAATTCATCTTCCAACTTGCAAGTTTCCATGTACATTGTACATTGTACATTGTACATGTTGCAAAATATCCAGGGAAAAGGTAACAGCTGTGCTTGTCTATCCTTTATCCTTTCTCCTTTCTGTGTGAATTTGGACCGAGTGAGTGAGTGAGTATTTGTACAACAGATCGATGAACATTAGGGAAAACGGAGAAATGGATTAAGTCTAAAGTCTAAATTCTAACCTTCCTGTAACAACAATAAATAGGTTGATGTAGTACATATGTATAATGTATAATGTATATTATACCTTAAATCCTTTATCGTGTACTATACACAATATGCATACTGTATGCTACACAAATTGTATATTGTACACTGTACACTGTACAATAATAAGTAATAAGAATCTGAATAAAGAAGAAAAAGCCAAAATTCTGTTTGATACAGGAAACATGCATTATGCATATATTTAAATGATTTCCGATTCAAAGTAAATAATGATTACACTTCACTAAACCGTATAAACTAAACTGAATAAAATTTATATAAAATACACAGACTTTTACCATGTACAAATAAAGAAAGTTACTCACATAATTCCCATTTTGAAATAAATCCCTTAGATCTTTATTCTGAATCATTTATTCTGGTCACTGCAGTCAGTATCTCATAATTTTTAATTCATAATATAAATTATAAATTGGCTCCACGTTTTCATTGTCGTAACCTGTATCAATTATCTACTATGTATTCGTCAAATTGACTTTGTCTGTGTATTTTTATGAGTAAAAGGGAAGCAGTTCTGTATTCTGTGGGAACCTCCGCAGTCTACAGTCTACATCCGTTTAATTGCTACTCTTGAAATTCATTTGAAATACTTACTCTAAGTTTAAAGGTTGGTGTATCTCATGTGTATTAACAACTAACAACTAACAATAAGGAGTACTAATTCCAACTTCCAAGTATCAAGTACACAGTGCACCATTGCACTAAAAATGTACAGAACTGCAGGAGTAAAGATTTCTCCTCCTCCTTCATTTTGTAAGTATACTTTTATGATAGAAATCCTTTAATTACAAAACAGGGTTCCATGTTCCATCCTTTGTGAGAGGAAACCACGATTCCCGCAATACTTCTATGATGATGACGACACCCTGCACTCTGCACTCTGCACTCTCCAATTTCTGCCGTGTAGGCAGCAGTGTAGCACTTTAACCCAAAACTCAGTACCAATGTATATATTTCATGTGTATGATGACCATGTTCAGATTTTCACCCACTTCCGCTCTCGCATCCAGTATCCAGTCATACCACAAGCCTCCGCGTGTTATCATCATGTATTTTATACATTTTATTAAAATAAAACGCTCTTTAAAATGCAAGAGTAGAAGAGGAAATATTCTGGAATCTCTCCTTTGAAATACATCCACATTTGCATAGACTGCGACGACTTATACGTAGGTAGTTTCAAATTATCATTATTATTTATTTATAATAATTATATTTTGTATTTTGTTATAAGACATGAAAGGAGGAGCCTGCAAAAGTACCTATCTTATGTATTATGTATCATATTTTATATCTCCACGCTTTGTGGATTTCCATCTCTGTTAAAAACAGTGAAAATTTTCCATGTAGGTTGTGGTAAACTGTATCTACTATGTACCTCTATAGCGTGTAGCTTCTAGCTTCAGCCAATCTTCCTTGCCACATATTATTATTATTATTATCACCATTTTAAGAACACTGACAATTTGTACATTGTACACACGTTAGTTTAGCACCAGATTAAACGTTGAACGTTGAACATGTTAGAAATTACAAGTAAGTAATAAGTACCTAAGTAAAGGCACAAGGCGGCATTTTGGAATCTCAGAATTTTGGAATCTCAGGTTCCATTAGTTTCACAGCATAATCTACACCACATTGTACACAGAATACATGAGAGAGATAATCTTGCTCCTGTTCAAACTTTCTTGCATTTTAGTGTAATAATTAATTAATTTTTAGCAGAACGGCAGATAAAGCAAAACCTGGGGAGAAGAACCTCCTTTTCATGTACAATGTACAATGTAGAGTCTACAGTGTACATTAAACTCAACTTTCAAAGAACTTTCAAAGTATAATGACATGTCACATATAGGTAGGGGAGCTAGAAGATGTAGAAACCCATTATTTCTGAGTGCAATCTCTCCAGATTCCAGATATGTAATATTATTTGCTCTCATCCTCCTCTGCAGTTTACTGATAATAATTATGTTTACTTACGATTGTTATTACTATAAGTATTCATATCATTTTCATGGGAGTCGGAAAACGGAAACCAAAAACCAAAAGTTTTCACAATATGATAAATGATAATAGACATATGTGTAGACTTTACTTTTCAAAATCTAAATCCAGATCCAGTGTTCCGAAGTCCACACTCACACACACACATTTAGTTGAAACTTGAGAAAAAATGTTTGCTAAAAAGTTGAATGCACGTTGCACGTGTTTGTTTGTTTTAAACTTGCCACGTTTTACAGGATTTATATTGAAAACTAAAATAGAAAACACTACTAAATGAAAACGATTAAGGTTTTTAACACGAGTTGTAGTTGTAATATAAAACCTATTTCAGCAGAGAACCAGATTTGAAAAGCTGTCCATTCTAAAAGTTTAAAACGACTATTATAAAATTTGAAATCAAACCTCAAACCTCAAAATCAAAAGTTTTGTCATCTTTTGTTATCTTGTGTAATATACAGCTTCAATAGGTCATTAATATTACACATTCCACATTATAACTAGAATTCATATAGTTTAAGAATAAACTTTATACTTTTTTGTATAAAGTGTCTGACCTTCATTTTATATTTTGTAATTTGGTTCCTTTTCTACTCTGATCTTGTGAATTGTAAATTCGAAAGCCTAAATTCTACAGTCTACAGTCTACAGCCTACAGCTTATAGATTCTTCTTCTACCTTTTCTCCTTTTTATCGTCCTTATAAAGTGGATAGGAAGATGAAAGAAAGGAGAAGAAAAGAGAGATAAAAAGAAATATTTATTTAGTGCCTTAAACATTTTGTTCTGCTGTCCGCCACATGTGATTACTCATGACATCTGTATCTACAATCTACAATCTACATCTGTGTTTATATGGTTGACTAACTTTCTGTATTATGGGGTAGTTTATTTAACACTTGTTCCTTCTTCATCTTCATCTTCATCCTTTTCTTACATAGACAAAGAAACAATCGTCATTTATTTCACAATTTGCTTCACAACCTGCACTGTACAGTCTACACTGTACAACTATCCTATCCATCCTTTCTTCTTTATTAAGGGGAAATACATAAAATCATCTATCTACAAGGAATGGTGAGAAAAGCATAAAGGGTCCGTGAAAGAAGAAGTAATATAAGAGGAAGAGCCGGTCTAAACTGTATAGTTCTAATGGCAGCAATAACGATAAGTTGACCTCATTATCATTTAGTGTAGAAATAAATGTGGGAAACTTGCTGGCATTTTCACGCGGACTTGAACGAGGCACAAGACACAAGACACAGTGCTTCCATTTACACTACTCATTCTAAATTCCACATTATACATTATACAGCCTACAGACTGTACAATTTATGTAATATGTACACCACTTGAAGCTGGAGACTTGAGACAGTGAAATGTACGGGGTGTGGGAAGGACGAGAATGGTTACGGTTCGTTAGCGTGAACAATAAAAGACGAGTTCCATCTCCTTCTCTTTATCGTCAAACTAAATGCTTCTTGTAGATATAGTATTATGTTATACATATGTTATAATATAAAGTATATCCTCAGGCCTCATCACGACCAAGCTTTCTCCTGCTGTACTTTCCCTAAATTCAAAGTACAAGTACAAGTACCACAGATCAGATTTAGTACAGCATAGAGAAAGGCAGTCAACTATACCGTTTTCACGGTACATTTTGTAGTCATATACGTGGAATGAGCTCTTCTGTCTTTTGTCTTTTGTGATCTCTGAATTCTGAGCTCCGAGTTTCTAGGCATCTACTTATGTATCCACAATACACAATACACATTCAAGATGAACAGGGCAGATCGTAAATCCAAAGCACAATACAACACAACACATACAACGATACATGAATAAAACTGGAGAGAAAAATGTCTCACCGTTCCTTCTACATCTAGAATCTAGAATCTAGATATAACTACAACTAGAACTGGAATTGGAACTGTCGTCATTCATTTCATTTCATTCCATTGCACCTAGATGCTACGGCTTCTGTTTTATATTTATGTGTTTATGTCAGTCTTTTTAAATTATTACCTTGCTCAAAACAAGCCTACACTGTACAGTGTACACTGTAGACTGTACAGTGTACATTGCACATTGCACAGAGTTCAGTGTAGCCATTTTGCATATACCTTTTAATGGTTTTTCTCAGACAAAAGGAAATATGAAAGATGAGATGAGAGGAGTTGAGTTGGGTTGGGAGTGAAAGACAAAACATTGTCATTAACAATTACAAATACAAAAATCTTAATTATGGTGAAAGCATTCCAAAACTACATTGACAGTAATAATAACAATAGTAATAATAATAATAATAATTCCTTTCATTCGCTCCTCATCTTTTGTAAACATGTTTGTGTGAGATTCAAAGTCCAAAGTAATATTTCATGCATAAGTAAACCCACAAATGTAACATGGAATTCTGTGTAGAATTCGTAATGTGGGAAAAACATGCGATGGAAAATGCAAAAGTATCTACAATCTACATAATACATAATACATAATATAAAGCACAGACATTTGGAAAACAAAATTTGTTTTCCTTCAGTTTATCTTGTGTGGAAGAAAAAAAGAAGCTATTATGTCATACTTTTCCTAATAAATCATGCTTTCTTTCTTATCGAAAACACGAGAAGCTGTTCTGGAATATCATGGAATAGTTGATTCTCCTTTCCCATTATTTATGCTCACAATTCTCTTCCTCCTGCTGTCTTTTTTCTCATTCATTTTTTCTTCTAGTCAAATTCCTGGATAGTTTTAGAATTTCTGCATATATTATATATTTTTTTATCATTGTATCGAGCATCGAACATCGAACATCGAACATGGGGAAATGAACAATTATTCTTGCTCCATCATCAACAAACTGATAATAATAATAATAATGATTTTTCCCATTTTATGTACAACTTTGTCTTTTGTACAGACTACAAACATGTTAAGTTATGTCGTGAATAAATATCTTGGAGCCTTGAGCTTCAAGACTTGAGACTAGAGACTTGAGCATATTTATCTGTTTCTATTTATCACATGAGAGAAATGGGTCAGATTAACAGGAAAGGAAAAATCCGCGCTTGTAAGCTTGTAACTTCCACCATCCACCATCCATTCATGTACATAATCTTTCGCTATAAACTTAACTTTACTAGTTACGAGGGAGTAGGGGAAAAAACAATTTTTTTTGGTGAAAAAGCATGAATTTTTCTCTTTGGCGTGCTTCAAATCATCATCCTCTTCTGATGATAATAGTAATAACAATGATGATGGCAGGCAATAGTTATAGCCGGAATAATGATAATGGGAGGAGAGAGTTCAAATCTGGAATCTTTTGTACAGTGTAATATATAAAGTATAATATATAGAATCTAGAATCTAGAAATAGATATAGGTTTAGAATGACATGTCACGGAATGGAATGGAACGGAACGGAACGGAGAACGTAGGATGCTAGGATGCTAGGATGAAGGATATAGAGCTGACAGATGTATTCATCACATTCACTTTCTTCCTTTCAGCACCATCGCCATCACCATCGCCATCGTCATAGTCATCATCATCATCATCGTCATTCACTCATTCACAGAGAAGCACAGACAAAGGAGGGAGAGAGGATCATTGTGATTTGAGATGAGTAGCCACTTTAATCTAATGCATGCAGCCCCATAGGACTTTTGGCACTTGTGAACTTTTCAGCAGTTGTACATTGTACATTGTACGTCTTATGCAAGTGCAAACATCTATATGTATCCCCATTCTACGTGTATCTAGATATAGATCATAGATACTAGATACTGTGCTAAGCACAAAGTACAGCTAAAAGCTCAAATCTGAAATCTGAAAATCTGAAATAGTTGAGAGTCAAGATAAATCGAAGAATTCAAAGAATGAGAGAGGGAAATTGTAACAAGGAAAGTCGGTTCTTTCAAAACATTCTTCCTTCATAGTCATGACTATACTATACAGATACAGAGATATTATATAATACGTATTCAGTCTTCTCACCACTCGCCATTCCATTCTTCCGTAGAGTCTTATTGTAGATAAATTGTAACAGAATATAATCACCAAGATTCTCAGCAGGTAAGAAAAATGGGCCATTTCAGATCCCTTTCTTCATTTCTCTCACCATTTTATGACTTTTCTAATGTATTTTGAAAAAAAGGATCCATGAAAGCCAAGGTACAAGAGAACGAGAATAAGAAAGAAAATGAGAATGATAACGAGAAGGAGAACGATGGACGATGGACGATGGACGATGGACGATTGAGAATGATTGAGGATGAAATGGATGAGTTTTTTATGTTTTTTGAAACCCACACCTTCATTTTATATCTCATTGCGTGGATTCAACTTTACCAGGAACCAGGAAATAAATGTGTTTTATGTCAACTACCAACCATTTCAGCATTTCTTTGATATTTACCATTTATGTCAATTATTATTGCAATGAAACATGGGTGTCATAAAAACATTCCCACTTTACTGGATACTGGATACTGGATAAATGTATCGTATCATGTAGATTCTTCTTCCTTGGAGCCTTTTTATTTCAAACTATAAGACATCATCATAGTTTTTAGGGTAGCGCAAGCTGCCCTATTGTGCCGGACGGATCTGTCCGTCTGTCTGTCCGTTAACCCTACATCTGCGCATGCGTGTACTATAACATATAGCAGTACATGTATGCAGTATA
>JABASP010002300.1:0-21189 GCA_019776565.1 Sminthurinus signatus | reverse complement strand
ACTGTAGTTTAGTTTACTTGGTTGTCATATTTTTGTACTGGAAACTCATGAACTCAGATTTTCTCTTCTCTAGAGTAATTTCAAATTTCAATTATCCAAGGAGATGAACGGTTTCTTCAAAACTGGAGGAAGGAGCGACCTAAAACTTAAAGCATGACTATTGATCAAATAGATCAGTGCAGTCATTTTTCTGTTTAAAGTCATGAAAAATTTGGTTTTGTACTACCTTTTCAATTGTCAATCGGCCTACTGTGTACAAAGAAAGTGTTCCTCAACTTGCTCATTCTCATGCTAATATAATACGACGATACCCATGCATGCATTTAAAATGACGTGATGTATTTATGTATGGTATACACACAACACACAACATGCTTTTGAATGATAGAAATATTGAGTATGGATGTAAATGTACTGTCGTCATTTTATCGCAAACCTTTGTAAAAAAAATGTAAAAATCATATACGTACAACTGAACACTGTTTCAGTATCGAGTATAAAATACTAATTACTACTTTCAAGTTAGTACATTCAGAAGAGTAAACATATGTTCTTGTCACATTTTTTTAAACGTTATTTTATTCTTGTTGATCAAATACATAATAGTGTACAATGTACAGATCTGTTGTAAATCAATGATGAAGACTATACATCAAGTAAGCGTAATGTTTACATTATAATATTATATTTTATGTTTCTTATGTACAAAATGTGTGTACATATGTATAAGATGCTTGAAGTACAGATTATACAAGATTGCAATGAGGAAAGAGTGATTACATAATGTATGTTACATACATTGTACATGCACTTATATTTCCTGCATTCAAAAATAGAAATTTAGATGCGTATTTGCAAACTATTTGTTCCGAACATGGTCAAGATATCTTACACATTATAAAGAATCGTATCAGTTTAAAAAAATTGTGTACATATTGTGTAAAAAATAATATTAGTTGACAGATAACTGAGTGAGCGATGATTGATATTAAACTATTATTAAACAAATAATTTTAATATTAACATTGACACATACCACATACTAAGTACTACGTACTAAATACATGCCGCGAAAAAAAGCCAAGTACATAAGTATCGTCAGTGCTGAAAAATAACAAGTCAATCAATTCGATGATGAATTTGTGACTAATAATACCATTTAACAGAAACCAGAAGAGTACATAAAAGAATATATGTATATACTGTGTATCAAATATCAAACGTATACTTGTAAGCAAACTGAAAACTGAATCATTCGTCTTCCAGGAAGAGGGTTTTAAATAAGGTGTGTTTGTGTATGTGTTTGTGCGGCATTGTAATTACATAATAATAAAATGAATAATATGAATGATATAATATCATTCCATCCACACATAAAACATAAAACACACAACATAAATCCATTCATGAAATAATATACACATCCTTCAATAAATCACGTATTTTATCCTGTACATTGTACATGCGACATAATATCTATGTATTTGGTTTAGGTGGAAAGGCAAGTTGAGATAAACTTCATAGCTCTTAGCTCTAATGTACTGTAGAAAGTTATAAATTGTATTATCATATTATGGGAGTAACGATAAACATATTCCGTATTCCGTATATAGATAATAGATACGCACAGGTATTGTTTTGTGTGGGTTTATAATTTGTAACTTTAAGAGAGAGCATCTACATTCAAAATCCTCTAGATACATATTATGAGAGTTCAACATGATACTTTTCATCTACACAATATTCAGCATTGCATGTATTTAAAATCTCAAATCTTAAAACATGAGAGGATGAGAGGCACACAAACAATTTTTACTCTTGTACTCCTTCAAAATAGCAAACTCTGTTACAAGAAGTATTAAAAGTTCACAAATTCATAGATTATTAGTACATTTTTTGCAGTTTCTCCATAGAATAAGGATTTAGTGTTTGCATCTTATAGAGCTTATTCAGTTGGTATCATATGTATTAAGTCTACACATCAATGAATACGATTGGATTCGAATTAATGGGAAAATGTCTTAAAATTTATTTTCTAATAATTTTCGTTTCCAAATTACAATCTGGATGCTAGATATTATCATTATAAATTTTGCATCTTTTTGTATAGTCATTTGAGATTCAGGTTCATTGATACAAATTACGTATTAATATTATTTTACAACTTATGCCTGTATAAATAAATAGAGAGAGAACGAAGTGACTTCACTTAACATGTACAATGTACTTGAGCTTTTTCTTATAAAAAAATATTTGAATAATATCTAAATTAAATTATGTATATAATAATAAGTTAAATTTAAAAACAAGCATAACATATAATAATTGTACATATGTAAATCTTAACAATAACAAAGAGATGTACATATGAAACGTAACATTTAGACTACTTGTAAAAGGTGGTAATGTTTCTTTCTTGTGCATTATAAAGCTAATCTATATAAACTAATTGATTATAACAATATTCTGGAATAACAGAATAAGGAATCGTAATCATAATATATATTATATATGTAGGTTGCTTATTAGAACTCAATACAAAATTAAATGTTTCTACGCTCAACATTAAAAATTAAAATAGAAGTGCTACTGATTATAAAACTAAACGTAGCATGTATAAGTACTTTATATATAATTTACAATGCATAATATAATATATGTTGTATTATGAAAAACAAAGTTGTACTTTAGGTTCAAAATAAAACGCAGGAATGTTCTTATTGTCTGTCGAACATCATCAACATAATATTATTATCCTCTTTCTCTTTTGTTTTGTATAGGTAGGTGGTGTCTAATGGATAACGGTACTCAACACATATATAGAGAGAAAGTGTTTTAAATTTTTATACAATTACATACGTTATAGTACATATTATTTATTATAATAATATAACTTTCTGATTAAATATTTTGGAATGCACAATGTATATATAATATGTTTACAGGTATTTCACAGGCACAAATTATTCTCATATTATGTACACTATGGTCATGAAATATATTATAAATATAAAGCTATCATTTAAATTTTTGATGCATATTTATGTATATTTACACTATCTTCTTACATTTACTTAAGTACACAGTTGCATTGAATTTCTTTCCATATTATAGAGTCTACTACTAGAAAAAGGCTTATTATAGTTTGTAGGATTGGAAAAGGACAGCACTGAATAAAATCGAAGACAAAGTATACACTCATGTGCTTGAAAACCGTGCTTTTGCACTGTCGAGCCCACTGATCAAGAAGAATCATAATATTATACACAGTAAAAGAAAAACTGAAAATAAAAAACCTGTCATGTGCTGAATGTTGTGGGTGTGTATTTTAAATTTAAATACTACTTAACATTTACTGCGTTACACACTAGGAAAATATGTGCGGTGTCTAGAATAATAACTACAACATATTCGTTTGACTGCATAATATGATTGTGCAAAGGATTAAGGATTAATAACTTCTACATACTTCATTAACTTCTTAACTTCATTCTAAGTGTATTTTTTTGCTCTTCATCGATGTATATTGCTAACTGTCGTCCTGATTGTATACTGTTTGTTATAATACATGATGTAAACACATACTATATTTGACGTTACAAAATAATATTACATCAACAATAAATGTCTAATAAACATTTGTTAGATTTAGAAATTTAAGTTATTTCCAATAACTAAATGGTTTTGTCAATTTTAAATTCTTTTCGCTGTATTTACTACTTCCATTGCGTCCAATTCGTTCACAAAATCACACAAAATGTGAAAAATATTGCATTGTTCTGGTTTTAGTATGACATACATTTTGTATTGCATGTAGACATAATTTTATATTATATATAATATATTTAAATTATAAAGATTATCACACTTGTTTATAACTATACCTTATTCAGTACTTATTTACGTCATGGTCTCTTATTCATTAACATTGCATTTGAATGTTCTGTTGTAATACTTAATCATTATTTTTAATTTAGAATAATTATATTATAGCCTCTCGATTTCAGCATGTCAACTATATTCCTACGAAAAATATTTCATAAACATAAATAATAGAGCTAGAAATATGTACATACTACCATGCAACTTTTCGTTGAGGTCATGTACATTTAGTTGAATTTACGTTGATATGTTAACAAATTTTCATTTAACTATTCGATGGTAAAGGGGTTTATTTGTAATTCTAAATTTTTGTTCTTAATTCTGTCAATTTTGTTTTTCTAATAATTACTAATTGCAACATAAACAATGCTTCATGTACGATACGTAGGTTATTAAAACAACCATTTACAATTTACAATACTATGTTAAATAACTGAGAAAAACTATTTTGCATTATTTTTTTGCATTTGATTTCTTGCTACATGCTTTTGTCTTCTTAAATTACAATAGGATTTAAATATGTAGTACAAAACAAAGTAACGGAGAAACTATTCGATATTCGGTCAAAAAATTATTAATTATTATGGATTTTGACTGTATGTAGTAAGCTGTGATTCAGTTTCCTTTAAAGTTAAGGCAACTGACTGGAAACGTTCTAATTTCAAAATTATATTCAAAATCATAATATAATTCAAAGAAAAACAAGTCAGCTATCTTATTTGTTTTAAAAAAAACATACGTTTTGTATAATGTAATAGCAACATATTACTATATTTAAAACTCTATTATCACCAAAATATCAGTCATATATGGGAGGAAAAATGGGCAATGTTTGCATTTTTTTATAGGAATATACGGATGCTAACGAAACAGCTAATATAAATATAGGCTATAAAACTTAAGAACATTAGTAAAAGGTTTGGTGAAAAAAAAACTGCTAAATAGTAAAGCTGTAATGAAAACTGCACTTGGCAATTGCAGTTGAAATAAAATAAAAAAACTCATGTTGAAGAAAATCTTTTTTTTTGTCAAAGGACAGAGAGCAGAAACTGTAAAATGTATTATATAAATATATATATTTGAATAAATAAATGGCTTTCCTGAGCCATATTTTATAATAGTCATAAATATTACTGAGATCATCACAGGGGTTTATCGTTGAAAAGACTGGTATTTGTATATAAAAAATTGATAAAATTTTGAATCATTCAAAAGCAAATTTGAAAATGAAATCTTAAGTACGAGAGTTTAAAACACTGCCAGATTAATATCTAATAATAGTTATTTGTCAAATATAACTGAAATATAATATTATCAATAATAATAAATTATACAAAGTAACATAGATTTCTCTTATTATTGGATAAAACTTACAAAACAAAGTCACGCAACAATTTTAGATAAATACTTCAACTGAAGGCTTTGTGAGATCTACAAATGACAAATTTGAATGATTTCGTCCATTTGAACCTTCATTATCTTTCTTATTTTGTTTCTTCTTCTTCTTCATGCTCACAATTGATCCATTTCTTCCATTCATATCGAGGTACTCATTCATTTGTAAAAAAGTCTTCTTAGGATTTGCACGACACCATTTTTCGACACCTGTAAATTGAATTGGTAAATTATGTTTATTGGTATTCTTTTACTAATATATGCTTCATTATATAATATTTCAAAATTTCTATCATGACCTTTTTTAACTCTGAAATATGTATGATAAAAATATACAATGTTGCACTTACTTTTCAACAAAAAGCAGGAATCATGTATTGTGTACCCTTTTTCACTCCACTTTTTGTAAATTCTATACATGATTGCCAAGTAAAATTTATTAACAACGTTAATAGCACTATTTTCCTTGTTGCAAAATCTGTTCAACAATCCATCACGGAAGGTATCTAATGCCATTTTTGTCACGTTTAAACTTAGAACAGCCAAAGGAAATTGATGTATTGGGTGACGACTGAGGGTCCATACTGCAGGTGCAAGAGTTTCTTTGGTATCTTGACTTGAACTTAAATAGAGCATCTGGAGAGCTCCAAACATACCAACTCCCCTCAAATCGCTTGCCGGATCTTGACCTTGAAAACCGACATCCTCCCAATGAGATCCATATCTTGAGCAGCTTGGATTTTTGGTCTGTTATTTGTTTTTTGTACATTATTTGAAAATAAATACCACCTTTATTAAATCTCATATTTTTACCGTCTGATTTATAAAATTTTATATGCATATTAAATTATTGTACATTAGAAATAAAACTTTTTACTTACCATAAACACATAAATACTTTGTAAGATACGCCTATGTACTGTACAATCATTATTCATAGGACCTAATAAAATGAATAAAATATTGTTTAAACGTCTTGTTAGTTTTTAGTTTTTATATATATACATTGTACATAGTTTTATATTAAAAAAATGATGACAATATACTTATATTTTGAAATACTCACATGAGGCCACAGAAAGAATTAATTTTCGTTCACTCATCAAAGATGGTTTTAATGCTGGTTGGCCGATAAAGTCCGAAATAGTACTACGTATTCTACCTTGAGCTGTTATTGTCATTGGTTCTGTACGATCCTATAAAATAGTATGAAATTAAATATAATTGCTAATTGAATATGTAACCAAAAATTAGAATTTGAAAAACTTAATTAAATTGAATATTAAAAAGACTTACAATGTACTGTGTCATATCACAACTTTGAAAAAAGGACCAAGCTTCAGTAAAGTTTATAGGAATTGAACTACATTCAAAATTGATAGATTGTTTCAGATTTAAGATTTCAGTTGGTGGTGTTCGCCATTCTTCAGCATGATTACTGCCGTTCCTAAAAAAAAGAATAAAAATATAATAATTATTTGGTTATTGTCATTCTTCGTAGTATTTATTTATTCTGGTATTTTTATTATTTTATTGATATAAATCCAAACAAACCTTTCATGATGAGGCAATAATTCAAGTTCAACCGAAGCTAGAATTTTTTTCTCTCGGGCTGATAATAATCCTTTTTGAGCAGAAGAAGTATTATTCTGACGATGTTGTTGTTGTTGTTGTTCTTTTGTCGGTGACTTATTAATATAATTATTACTATGGCCGTTTAGAGCCATATTTTGCTTCTTTATTTGAATAAAACAATCCACTTGTCACACTTGTCAAATAAAATTATGCTGTCATATTATTATCCTGTCGTCTGTCACATGTCTTCTTACTTTTGTCAAAGCTCTGTTTTTGCTTTTCGTATATCGTTAAAAAGCAAATTTTATAAGACTGAAGGAAATTATGTTTGGTCAGAAACAAAACTATGTAAATAAAAAATAAAATAAATAACTACAAAATATAACAACTTTTAGATTTCAGCTATACATAACACACATTTCAATAGAACAAAAGGTTTTTTTCTTTCTTTCTGTCTTTCTTCGGTTACAGGTTACACGGGTAGAATGAATAACCTTGAGCCGTTGCCTACTAACAACATAATTCCTGATGTAAACAAAAGCAAATTTAACAACTCCTACAAACTAAAAATAAATTATAACTACAGAAATGTTTCCGGAAAATGTAAAATATATAAAATTTATAATTAACAAAGGCACACTACTATAAAGTTTCTAATAAGTACAATAGTTGTTGTTATTGTTGACACAATTATAAAATTACATACGTACGTACATATGTATTTTTAAATCTAACAAACAAAGGGAGGTTCTTCCTTCGAGCATCAGAGAGCATACGAGTGTCCATCGGAATAAAAAATACTGAGAGAAAATGAGAATAATTTTATTCCAGTCATTTTTTGATAATAGTCGAAAAATAATCTCTTATAAAAGTCAATTTCGATATTATCGAAACACATCATATTTAAAACTTTGGCTGTTTGAAGTGTCCAAATGTATTGACTATTTTGACATTCAAGAAAACGTTTATTGAATTTTTGTTGTCAGTTATTTAGCCTTGAAAAACAGTTTTTAGATTGCATGTTGCATGACATTTTCTCAAAATGCTGTGCATTATTCATGAGAAACATGCATGCATTTTATATTCCAGTTATTCATGTGGTGAATGTATTTTTTGATTATTTTTCAGGATTGTTTTACTTTTATTTATTTATTTATGTGTTCCAATGTTTATATCTAGGATATGAACAATAACAACATCATCAAACTCTTAAAAAATGTGTTGATCTACAAACGAATCACATACCTACATATTATATGAAATGTCACAACACAATTATATTCAACACAAATTATAGTCAAAGATAGTGACTAAAAATAGGATTTGGCAAAAGAATCAGGTTAGAACGGACTTGAGATTTGAGAAGATGAGTCTACACGGGTACGGGTAATATATACTGTAAAGTTGTGCATGTGTGCAATCATTTTTGTTATGGAACTCGTGTATTATGTAAGTACTGTGTAAAAAGGAGTACATAAGTACAAATGAAACTTTTGTTTGTAACTAAAATATGTTTATAAATATTCAGAAAAAGATTGTATGTCATATGTGGATGAATGTGCGTAGTGCGGAGTGCGGAGACAGAACCAAAAAAATATTTGTATACCTATACCTATTTGAAAATGTACAGGTACATACGTCTACTATAGTTTTATATGATGCGTAATGATGCCTACTTTGTCTACTAGCTACATAGATCTAGTACAAATATACCTAGATAAATATGTATATAATGACCGAAAATGTGAATCATCCGAGGTTTTTGAGCAAGATGGAGAATTCATTTTTCTCATTCCAAACACACTTAGCCTTTATACCTTCTTTCTTTCTTTCTTTCTTTCTTTCTTTTCTTAATGATTTTATTTCCGTCTAACGAACGATACGAAAGGACGCGATCGGCTTGCTCTTAGCTTTGTGAATAATATATATTTTGTAGATTTTTTTTCTCATACGATTTACACTTTACACTGCATAATATGTGTGTGTAATCTATATTATTTTAATATTTTACGAACGAAAACGAAATTACGCAAGTATAAACGATAGAATAAAACATATAACTTATTACATAAGCAAAATTGACATTTGTGAGTAAAATAATCAAACTTCAAAGGGAATCGACAGATTCAGAATAAGATAAAAAAAAAGTTTATCGAAACTCGTCTCACGTCTCACCAAAGGTAAGTTGTAGAAATTACTCTGTTTTTTTACTATTTGTTTGTATCCGATTTTTATCACACACATCATACACAATACACATGTATCATATATCACATAATATCATGTATTATTAAAAGTAAAAGTGGGAATCTTCTAAATTCAGTTTACATTCTTGTTATTATTAGTCATTACGTGTGTAGTGTAGTGTGTACCATGTACCACTTAATTCAATGTAGACGCATTTTTTTGTATTCTGTTGTATGATGTTGTATCACAAATCACAAAGAAACAAAAGAGTTGGTTAAATTATAAGTCTCATTTTCCCTTATCTCTGTTTCTATCTCTGCATTTCCCAAGAGATATTCTCAACCATCAGACAATTTTTTTTTCTCTTATTCAGTTTCATTTACTTATCATATCATGCTACATATACATACGTAGAAGAGGCCATATTCCTTCTATAATGATGAGTCAAATTTAAATAAAACATTCAATTAAATGTGTAACTTCTTCTTAAAGTCTTTAGCCTACATTTTGTCTACTCTGCTTCCCATATAAACTATAGACCCTCGTCGTAACCGTGTTTTAGACCAGGAACACATCATTATAACGAAATATTTACAAATAGTTGGGAAAATTAATGAACTAAAGTATTTCAATTTACGTATCACAAATTTCAATCAGTAAGCCATCATGTAACTTGCGACTTGTAAGTTTGTAAGTAAGTTTGCAGTTTGTGTATATTGTGCTCTAAACTTTCACTGTCTTTTTTTATGTAATGTATAATGTACAAAATGTCTATTTACAAAAAAATACATGCATGTAAATATTCTAATTTAAAATTTGCTTTTATACATCATAAATTTGATAATTTTTTTCAACATTTTGTACACTTACATTTCGAAAAACGAAACAAAAATTTCCAGTGCTTTTTAAACACTATAAAAAACGGTGTATCATTTTTACCTTTGGTTTTGGTGTTTTCAAGTTTTTTCCTATGAAAAATTATGAATAAAAAAAGGTGAAATTCTCTTAAAATGACAATGTAAAAAATCATATGTATTTATGTGTATAAAAGTGTCGTTGTTTTGTTGGTGCTACTTTAAATCTCATCGAAAATTACATGTGTACGTAGTACGTATTCAAAATTCAAAGTATGTTCAATGTTGAGTGTTTATACACGGTTCATTCCTCTTAATTTCTTTTCATTTTTTCCTCCCCTTGAAAATTAAGTGTTCATCATCATGGATAAATAAACTCAAGACAGTGTCAAAGACTGTGTAATTTGTTCTTGGGTAATGTACTTAGTCACTTACACTGGCACTGGTTACGTACATTTGTTGTACACTGCAGTGCAAATCCATAAGTATGAGGTAGGAGGTATGAGTTCCGGCATGTTAAAAATGCATTTACTACGTGGAAAATGAACCATGTCGTCGCACTCTCAGATTTTAGTAAATTACAGATATGTATTTACAATGTACAAGTACTTATACATGTATGAACTGTGAACAGCGGCTTTTGTGACTAAAGATTGAAGAATCCTGGGCTGTTACCACTTACCGCTATACATATAATATTACTATGGTTCTTGGATCTCTGACTTAGTTAATCAGGCAGAGTTTTAATTTTTAATAGCTTACAAATTTGTTAGGTTGGAAATTGGAAAATTGGCCATACTTTCCTTTACTCTTGTACAATGCTCAATGTACATCTCGTTTTCATCTTCTTTCTCTGTTTGAATTTTTTGATGAGTAATTTGTTGAAGATAGAGAATTGAGAATTAAGCAATTAAAAAGTATCTGTATGATGACTCTACGGTGTACGTTTTGTACTTTGTACATGATTGTTGAACTTGAGACTTGAGGGTTTTGAGCCTCTTTGTATTTTTGATCTGGAGAAGGTGTAGCTTTTGTCTTTTGCATGTATAAAATGGATGCTAGATAATTGCACGGAAATCTTCTGCATCTTATTGTAAAATCCAGGACATAAATATCAATATTCAACATATGTACAATCTGCATGTTCTGAATTTTGTATATATATATAAACTATGCTCAAAAGTATACAAGTGTACGTGCAAAATTTACCCATAGCATATACCCAGACACCCATATCCTATATGTATAACGTACATTGTAAATATCTACAAATGAGAGGGATCAAATGAAAGACAAATACATAATATTATTGAAGAAATATTTTCAACTTTGAGAGAATCGTTAACCTCTTGTTCAGTTTTCAGTTTGACGTTGTTAACTTGTCTTTGTACTTTGTAAAGAGCAAAGAGATACCGTCGTCATTCTTATTTCTCATGTCTTACAAAACAAAAATGTAAACTTGTAGATTGTAGAAATACCTATCGTCAGTCAGTCAGGCCCAAGTCTCTTTGAATGTTAAATGTTCAATCATTAAGTACTTCACATATGTTTATGAACATAATTTATGTGTCTGCTCTATCTATCCACAATCCACAAGTATTATGTTGTAGTTTGTAGTTTGTAGTCTACCTTATTCTTAGTCCCGTGGCCTTAATTTTAAACATACTCCGTACTTCATACTTCATTCCTTTGATACTACACACTGCATACTTAATACACTGTACCCGTACCTTGGCAAAACTTCACTATCCACAAGTCACAAGTTGAAAATTTGTTTCATCTGTGAAAAACATGTGTGTACAGTGTACAGTGTACGGTGTACAACTGAAGTTGGAAGTTTAGGACGGTCTTTATTGTATGATGATGAGGAGTAGAAGAAAGTAGAAGAAGAAGCATATATTATGTATAATGTACATGTATTTGATGCCTATAGGCACATTTTTAGTTTGTTAGTTTGTTAAAGTTGGGCAGGGAAGGTATCAGACATCAGACAGGTTCAGTGTTCAATGTTCAATAGTACCAAAAAAATATGTTCAACTATTTAGGTATAATAATCAAATATATTATATTATTATAAACATGATGATATGTACGGTTGACTTGGCTTTTGTTCAGTGTCATAGATGTATAAAGTATAAAGTATGAAATATACATATTCATATTACAAAAGTTACAAGTTTGAGTATAATGAGCGGTGAGGATTTCCATCCCGATGAAGTTCAGTCATCTATCTGTCTCCCTTTCTCAGTCGGAGATGACACATACGGATCATAAAATATGTACAAGTTTCATACTATCCTCAATCCTCAATCCTCCTCATCATACTATAATATATTATACTTGGATCATGTCAAACAAACAAAAACAAACCGGAGCCTTCCTCACTAGTGTGTACAGTATACAGTATACATATAGGACATTTTAAAGAATATATATTACTCTGGAAAAGAAGATGAGGAAACATTCTTTCATGTACCAAATGATAAAACTACATTACTATACTTATGCTTTAATGAAGATTAGTCAAAAGTCAAAACTTTGTAGTTTGTTGGTATATGTATAGAGTATATTTTATACATCGTAAGTTTTGTGTGTAGCATGTACATTTCGAATTTCGACGTTTATATTTTCCATCGGGAGATTTAAGATTTCAGTCATTGTATATAAATGATATTATAAAGTATAATGTTTTGTCTAGTTGGTTTCTCCGACTTGATTCTGGATCTTTTTTTTTGCTATCTGTTCCAAGTTCCAAGTTTCAACTGCATTCTATCCAGATTGACGTCAATAAAGTGTTACCGCCTAAAAGATGTAATGTGTAGAATGTAGAAAGTAGATATAAGATATAACTGATTTGACAGATATACAATGTATTTATAAATTGTACTTTAGAAAAAAAAACCTATTATTGTCTCTTGTTCTTTTGGAGGGTCTGACTGAGTTTGAGCTGACTGCTATGAACTGGATCGTGAATGAAAATAGACACATTTGCGGTACTCACATTTTTATGCATGTTAAATACTAAATACTGAATACATAGCATAATAATTTTGTCAACCTTTTCGTTTTTCGTCCTCAACGCCAGTCAAGTGTAGTGCCCTCATCATATAATACAATATTTATTTTCTGTAGCATCTTGAAATAAATTACAAATTTTATTGTGGATTGTTCGTGTACAATTGTGTAAATAATGTTCTATAATCTATAATATATTACAGCTTTGCATTCAGGAATGCATTTTTTGTGTGCAGTACATAGTATTGTGTATTTTGTATTTTGTATTGTGTCTTGTGTCCAACGATCAAAATTTCTAACAAACGAGTCTATACCTTTTGTACAAATGCATTCTGTACTCCAAGTGTACAATGTCTATTCTTGTACAAGTGTATGATATCTAAAAAAAATAAGCTGTGTATAGCTATTTACTATTTATACATTGTATAGAGTACATTTTATTCATGTACAAAGTTTTCTGAACACTTTTACTTACAGTTAACTTTTCAAAGTTATTACTTTCATACTTTATACTGTCGTCGTCATTATTATTATCGTCATCATTATTTTTGTCATTGTCCTTCTCGGTCAATGATGCAGGTATACAGTATAAAGTATAAAAATGTGCAAGTGCAATTTTCACTGCATTGCATTGCCAATTCCAATTTCTACGAAATATAATATATTTGTACAATGTACATACAACGTACACGAACATCCATTCATTCGTGAACAAGAGCTATCATTCCATTAAATATTTAAAGCAAAAAAAGGCAGCAAGAAAATTCCTACTTACGTACAAAATACATCATTCATCATGCTGGTAAAGTTGCAATTTTTTTTCATCATGTTAGTTGTTAATACATAATTCTCTCTCTCTGTCTTTTTTCATACATTCCAGAGTTATAAATGTCATTGATAATTGATACTATGTACTTTTCTGTACTTTTTTTTAGCTGTTGAACATTTTATCATAAAAGACATTTTTTACTCATATTCTTTATTATTTATTCGTCTTGTGTCTTGTTGGTTTTGTTCTTAATCTTATTCTTGTTGTGTGAGCATTTGGGATTTGTAATGCATTTTTCATAATGGTATAACTATTTTTTGTGTACATTGTGAATCGTGATTATAGAAAGATCTTACCGTAGATATTTCTCATTATCTGGCATGTATAATATATAATGTGTATGTATCTTTGTATTCTCCTCCAGCAGTAAGCAGTAGTAGTAGTAGTAGTATTAGAAGAAAGAAGGTAGATACAGGTTTATTTTAATGCTAGGTGTGTCTCTAAACTCCAAACTCTAAAGTCAGGCAAGAGCATTGACAATTGTTGTCAAGAACGTGAGGGTTTCATCTTCATCTTTTATCTTTTATGACTAGATTTTGTTGGTTCTTTTTTCCACGTACCTCATTTCTACAAAATAAAAATGCTCTGATAAAACTACACAATCGCATTCAATTTTTTGAAATGACTTATTGTCATTGATAGCCATTGACCAGACCACACTGACACTGTACAGTGTACACTCTACATGTACAGTAAATAATACTTTATGCGTTTACAATCTGCAGTATCTTTCCACTAAGTATATGCACAAAATGCATCTTTTAAATCATGTAGTATACATTATTAAGCATTTTGTATTTTGTCACACAATGTTCGTGTACTGTTTAATGTTGAAAAGTGCTGTCCATCTGCATGCTATAAACAATTTCCCTTCATTTTTTTAGCCCATAAAAAATCCGAAAATTTATAGAGATGTAACAAGTAGAGAATAGAGAGTAGAGAGTCGACGGTCGACAGTGAAAAGAAGGTCGTGCATGCTTAACAAAATCAATACACGTAGAATGTAGCATGTAGAATGGAGAGTTTTAGATGATGGAAGATGGATGAACAATGGTAACAACTTACAACTAACAACACATAACACAATTAAGTGTTTTGAGCTTCGAGTGTGATGGAGTGTGGACATTTAGTCAAAAATGAGAAAACGTGATATAAAATTGAATAAGGATTTTAGCATGCATAGATCGTATTTAGAATTTAGACCCTACGGTGTCCATAAACTTGGATGTAATATCTAATGTCTAATGTCTAATGTCAAAGCATCATGTTTTATATGCTATCCGCGTCCAACATCATGCTTAAATAGCTGTCGTTTAAACGCTTTGAAAAACTATGTATAATGTATAAACTAATTATAGCATGAGAGTATGAAAATTCTCTCTGTAATTCGAAATTCAATTTCAAATTAAGCCTGATGGCAATAATTATTGAAACTTTTAAAACGTAGATAAAGCGAGCGAGTATTTACATTGCTGCATATCTATTTAATTATGTTTTATTTTTTCAATTGGAGAAGAGTTTGTCAATTTTATTTTAGTTTAAGATCAAAAAGTTAAAGTAAATGTTCAATGTACAATGTACAGTAGTACATAATATTGTTACATTGACCTGGCCTCCCTTGAATTTCCAATAGCTTATCCATTATCTGTCCGTAATTTGAACGACAAAGTGTGGACTGTTAGTCTCGGTTCTTTATGTTTTATATCTTTTATTTTTATGTAAAGAGTAAAGAGTAAAGACTGATGCCAATCACGAATCACGTTGTCAGATCATCAGGCCATCCAACATTAAACATTCAACATTCAACACTCGTCCTGCCTGTCGTTCAATGTTCAATGTTCGACGCAAAAGACTTTTGACTTACGGACTTTTGACTGAATACGGAATACGGATATGAATTTAAATAGGGACGAAGTATTCACAAAGTCAGATTAATATTACCTATACTGATATACATATGTGTATAGATGTAAGAAACAGAACATAGAATTAATAGGTGAAGCTCAAGTCTCACGTCTCACGTCCAAAGAAAGAATAAAGATGTGAATCAGAAATCAGACGAACATGTAAAATTAAGTTTGGTAAAGAAAGCAAGGGTATTTACTATTTACAACACATGTGTGTTGTACATTGTACATTTTTCTTCAACAACTGGACGGCCTCTTCACTCTTCACTCTTCACACATTAAATCTAGAATCTAGATAATCGCTTTTCAATACCAGCTACAATACAAAACTAATAAAACTAGGGATTGAAAGAACGTATTTGTTGTTCCAAACTCTGTACAGTGTACAATGTACATTGCACAGGTATTTTGTACCTATTTAACTTTATGATAGGTCAGTTGGCAGTGTGCAGTGTGCAGTGTGCAGATCACATCACACATCATGTTTTTATCATCGTGACAGATACTCGATACTAGATACTGCATCCACGGATTTATTTAATATTTACTGTCGTGTCTCACTACTTTTTTTTCAATTATAATGAACTTTATTGAACTTCCCCCATTCAATAGTCATTTAAATTTCTTACCTACGCTCCACACTTCACTACTATGTCATGTGTGAGTATATTGAGTATTGAGTGTTGAGTATGTAGTATGTACCACAATTTTTTTTCATGGATCATTCTACTTATTTTATGTTTTTAAACAGTCAAAAGTTTAGAGATAAGAGACTTTTAAGTTTGTTATTCACAACACCACACAATACAAAATACAAAGTGCATAAAATGAAAAGAAAGAAAGAAAAAGAAAGAAAGGTACTTGTTATTCTTTTATGAGCAATTTAATTATTTATTAGTATTCCTTTCTACTATAAACCGTAATCCTCCTTCTCTAAATTCCTAGATAATTCCTTGAATAGATAAATAACAAATAACAAATACATGTACATATTTTGCACATTATAATGTGTCAAATGTCAAATGTCCCATCTGCTTTTTTTATAAAGATAAAAGATAACAAGTAAGAATGTTTATCAAATTTTCGTGTTGAAAAGGTCACTTTATATTATATCGTGTAACGTGTAATACTTTAATTTCAAGTTGACGTTGAACGTTTTGATTTTTGATATTAGTTGAAAGTTGGTAATTCAAACTTAAAAAATTAAGTTGTCAGTTAAATGTTAAATGTAATCCAGATATGTCATACATGTATTTCGTTATTAAAATGCCAATGGAGGTTTTTTCTCTTTTATAATGCCTCCTTAATACTTAATACTTTGTTGTAAATAAATACATTTATGAAAGATAGTTGGTCACACGAGGAACATTTGATAGTACATACAAAATAAAAAATTCAGCGACAGCCTACAGCCTACAGCTTACAAGTTCCACTTTACACTTTACTATTCTTTTTGACAATATGACTTTTTCTTTCCTTTGAAATTTATGAAGTGGATATTGCAAATTGTATATTAGTTGACGATATGATACGATGACTTTTTTCCATCTTTTTTCTCAAGCTTCTGCATTCTAAGAGTTTCCAAAGGAAAATCAAAAGATGTGTATTAAGTGCATTAATAAAAATTGCTCGATTTTCATTACAACTTTCAATCTGTTTTCAATGTTCAAACGTCATTTCAACCTTTAAACAAGTACACACAAAACAACCAACAACAACAATAACAATAACAACCTACCAACTTACCAACTACCAACCCTTGACATTCGTTCATTCATAATTCACAACTGTTGAACAATATGATGTTTCTGAAATTTAGTTTACTCTTCTTTTCTCTCTCACCTCTCTGCATGGAAGAGAACACATGAGAGCTGTTCTTCTTTGATAAATTGAAAGTATGAGACTGTTGATTGTATTTAGCTATGTGTATAATAGCAACTAGTAACTATAGGCCTGAATCAAAGTTTCATTACACATTACACCCTCATCAAAAATTATCCCTGTAGTATTAATTTCACATGAAATGTATGAGGAATATAAATGAATGTATCAAATATCAAATCAGAGCGGATAATAGGAGTACCTATTCATAATTTCATTTTTCATTACACTTGTACTTGTATCTTTTACATTTTACATTTTGTATAGCTAATAGCTATCGTACAAAAACATGGTACATTGTACATTGTAAATTTGATGAAATGACTACAATCTACAATCAATATGAAGGATGCATTTATACATGTTTTCAAAGTAGAGCATTTATTTTATAAAATCCAAGTGTAGTTGTAAAAGTAAAACACATATTAAATCCAATGGACAGGATTGAGTATTGAGGTGTAATATGGGCTTAGACTTACTCTTTGTTCTCCCATTAGCACGTTCCATTCGTCTTGCTCCTTATAATTTTCTTTACAACTTGAGTCTAAAACTCATCTCTGTCTTTGCTTTTGTTTTAGATTGCTTCTATCTTCTATATTATCTTCTCAATTCTCAATGTTTTAGTCAGGCAGTCAGCAGTCAGGAATCCTGCAGCATCTTGTATCTTTCATTTTTCTTTCTTTCTCTGTCTAGTGTCTAGCTCTGCGTGTAAACGATCTGTAGTTTAATCAGTCCCTATTCAAAATTACTAGGAGGTAAGCTCCAAGCTGGTGATACTAATATAATATAATTACTTGACAGGATGTTTAAAAAATACTTCCAATTATAGGACATGTTCAAACAATTATCAAGACGAGACGAAAGTGTAGGCGAATTGCAAAAAGCAAAAAGGTTTATACATTATACATGCCGTGCAAAATACATAATATTGTACATAATAACTAGCCAGCAACAACTAAAAGTATAACCATGCACGCAACACACACTATACAACATACAACACCCCGCTAACAACTTTTACAACAGTCAACAGTTTTACAATAATAATAACAAGAACATAACCACATACATATGTAAGTAAGTTGTGTAGTTGTAAATATGTATTTGTGCATGTCTGTAGTCTGTACCTTAAAGCTTAAAGAAAGCTTCTTTCATTTTAAATTTAATTATATTTACAACAATTATGATCATGTCCAATGTCCAATGTCCAGCTGATGTGATGTTGATGCTGTTCTTTTACAAGCCGGTTTTTTTACAAGATCCTTCCAAGCTCCTAGCAATAATAATAATAACAATAATAATAATAATCCTCTCTCTCTCTAAACTCTAAACTGCCATAGTTTTTCTATTAAAAAAACAACTAGGAATTTTGGTACACACGTTTTGCTCATTTCCTTTTTGTAACTAAAATAATGCATGTACAATATGAAACATCATGTATATATTTTAGGGATGCGTGTGCAGTTTGCACAGTGTACATTGTACAATGTAAGATGCACATACTAACAAGTACACATGTACACTGAAAATTCAAATATAATAAAGCGCACGCCGTAAACACAGCAGGGAAAAAAACTAAGGTTAGGGCGAAAATGAAACGCTTGAGAAATCATAAAGGTTATTTTAATGCAGGGTGGTTGATGAGCACTTTTTAATGACCATGTGCTTTTCATTCACAGATACATACTATATACTTGACTACAGCATTATGAATTATGATTCATAAAGGTATGCAGTATGTATAGAGTACAGAGCACAGAAGATGCATTTAACGTATACGTCAGTCGTCAGTACAAAGTACAAAGAGAAAGAAAGAGATTATTTTAGAGATTAGGAAGGAGTGAGGCAGGTTCGTTTTTCTGTGCTCTGTGCTGATGCATACTTATGAACTGCCAAAATATTTTCATATTTTGCCCATGCTCCCATATAAGACGTAAACATGAGGCAGGAGGCAGAGGTATGTAGATTGAATCTTGGACACTTGCACATTCGTTGTAGGCTTTTGTGTAAAGCAGATTTGTTGTGGTAAAAGGTAAAAAGGTAATGGATTATTTATAATCCTTATAATCTGTGTCCGTATATTTATACTTGCACACTGCACACTGCACACTGCACAGAGATAATATTAAAAGTTATAATCATATTATCATAAAAACTTTACATGGATCTATATAATAATAAACTTTAATATAATTACAAGTTACTGTACTTTTTAATTTATGGATGCACAATAAACAAAACATTATGGATTATGGATTATGGACAACATGGAGATTACTTTTCAAGCTTGCACATTGCATTTACTACTAACTACTATAGTACACCGTATACACAAGATACGTGCATACATCTTGAGTATATGTATTTGATATTTTTATAATTTTCTCCTCTACATGACACTAAACACTTACTTATTCTAACAAGTTGCAATTTGTAAGCAACATGAATCTAGAATCAAGAATCGAGAATGAATTAATTTACGTCTTCAAATTTCCAATTTTTAAATAAAAGAATGTGGATAAAACGAGGATGAGGTGCGATTGAGATTTGTATAGAAAACTACAACATTCTGCTTCAAATTTCTATCCACAAGTGGTTCATCAATTGATCAATAAAACAGAAAACAGATGGTAAACTACAATCTGTAAGAATCTTGAAAGATACAAAGACATTCATTCCTTTTTTATATCATTGTAAATTGTAAGTTTCACAAATGTTTCCATGTTGCTTTTTTATTTACCTTGTTAAGATCTTTATCTATTATCTGCCATCATTATTACTTTTATCTTTCACCTATAACCCTACACCCTCAGCGATTGTCGACTGTCGTTTGTCGTTTCAGGCTTCAAAGAAAGTTTATTACATAATTTGTACTGTGTGGTAAATTTCTAGACACATTTGCATAGCCAAGTTTGATGAAAATTGGTCAACTAGCTTTAAATAGTAAATAGTATAATTTTCTTACGTTGACGTCCACATCGACATCGACATCGAGTTTGAGAGAGTACGTTTATTTTTGATCTATGATCTATGATCTACGAGTGAGCACGTGGGTGCTTTCACATGTGATGTGTTATTTCCACATGACTTATTATCTATTTTCTGTTTTCTGTATTTATCCAAGCTCTTCAAAATACAACGATCTACATTCTACATTGTGCAATTTACATTTTACATTTTATGTACACTCGCCTCTTTTATAAAATTAGCATAAAATTATTGTTATTTATGTTGTTTTTTAGTTCAACATCCAAGTTTCAAACGTCACATGTTTTTGCATTTTTCTTTCATACGTGGGCTTTTGAGTGCACAATATCCAATATTTACTATCTACAATTACTAAAATGCACAAGAGAGCTTTTGCAATAAATTCCCAACCGTCCGCAACGGACAATTTCAAAGACAAGAGACAAGAGACAAGACAGATGTACAGAAGAAGTACAGTAGAGTTTGAAGTCAGCCGAAAGCCGGCTGACGTCCTGTTTCTTAATTGAAGGATAATTTATATTTATCGACAAACTTTTTGATCATCAATGTTTTTCTTCTTCTTCTTCCTACTCCTTCTTTTTAGGAAGCGAAGCTGCCTATTGGAATCCTGCTGTCCGTCCGTCTGTGTACAGATTGCGTCCGCTTCGCGTCGACTTTTAAACCTGCCACCTAGTGG
>JABASP010002299.1:0-21203 GCA_019776565.1 Sminthurinus signatus | reverse complement strand
CTCTCTCTCTCTCTCTCTCTCTCTCTCTCTCTCTCTCTCTCTCTCTCTCTCTCTCTCTCTCTCTCTCTCTCTCTCTCTCTCTCTCTCTCTCTCTCTCTCTGTGATTCGTGATGTATATCTTAAACATAAAGTCTTGTTAATGATACTAATAATAATAATAATACTATACTTCTGTTTGTGTAGGTTCTTTGTGGTAGCTATCCAATAGCTCAACTCCGAGAGCCATATTCAACGATAAAGTACTTGGCAGAGAGACTGGATTTACCGAAAATTCTTCGAATAACTCACCCAGAAGGTGAAGGAGAAGAGTGGTGCGCTTTTGACATCGTCGATGGTAAAGTATATACACTTAAAATTTACTTCTTCTTCTACTCTACTGCTATTGTTATTATCACTATATTATAGCCTTGTTATTTCTTGAAATGAGAAGACATAAAGAAAGAGGATGCGCGCATTCCCGTGAACATACGCAATTTCTTTTGTAGTGCGGTTTACCTCTATGTATAAACGTACCTATATTTCATGCTACATGTCTTAAAATTTCTCAAGTCCTTCAAAGCATTTTGTACGTTTTTGATACTGTTGAAAGTTCTTTTGGTGAAGATAGTATAGAGTTTAGAAATATATTTTTTATTTTCTCAAAAATAACTTTATTATTGTTGATATAAAAGTATGAATAACATTTTGCTTTCTTCGGGAATCATAAAATGTAAAATGATAAAATGATATGATAGCAAAGTAATTATACCAACTAATTAACTTTAGTATTTTTAAATGCAAATGTCATGTTATATCTGTTATATAAAATGTGTTTCTTTCTTTAGGTTGGGCTCGGAAACGTGGTTATTTTACTGCTAAATCATCTCGTCCTGATTCTTATCGAGCAGCAAACCATCTTTTGAGATTAGCTTTAGATGGTCGAATATGTCTCTGTCTGAGACCACCTAATTACTTGCGAGATAGAGGTACGAGACAACATTCTTGCTTCTTTTTTTGGCTGTGATTCCACAGACATGTTATTCACTAACTCGGTGTTGTATATATTTTTGATCCTTGTAACGTCATTTATTTGAAAAATTACAAAAGGAAACTAAAAATTTATGTTTTTTGCATTTCATATATTTCTAGAAAAATGGGTTTCGGATCCACGAGTTAAGGAAATTGAATACATCCAGGCAAAATCAAAGGCACCTGAAAATGGAGGACAAGAAGAATTTATTGAATCATCATCAGATGAAGAAGATTTCAATAAAAAATATGATATCAAAGAGAAATCAGACGGAGATAATGCAGCAAAAGAAGAAAAGGCTGATGAAAGTGAAAATTCTGATTCTTCTTCTTCAGAAGAAGAACCGGAAATTAAAATAGCAGCAAAGAAGAATGCAAAAAAGGCTGGGAATGCTAAATTGAACATACGGAATAAGTTTGCACTTCTCGATGCAGACGATTAATTTTTATGTAAGGATTCTCATTTTCCCTACAGTTATGCCAATTATTTCTTTTTCTCTAAATTCATCAGAATTGTTTTTTCTTTTAACATTTTTGGATTCTTGTAAACAGTTAATTTGTTTATTCAATTTTTACGGTTTATAGTTTTTAATACTTTTGTAAACCTTCCTAGTCTATTATCTAATTTTATTATTTATTACTTGAAAATAGTATATTTTTGCTCGAAAGTTTTTTATTTTTTCGTTTTTTAACCATTTCGAAATCATTTTGACTCAAAATTCGAAATATTGGAAAATAATTTTGAATTATTATAGTTTACTTGCGTTAAAGTTAATGAGTAATTATTGATTATGTAATACGAAGGTAATAAAAACTGTCGTTATCACCATCAACACTAGTAAAAGTTACCTACTACATTTATTGATATTTTATTTGACGTGCACGTAAAATTCATATTTTCAAGGTTCTTGCAAATTAAAGTTGTTTTCCTTTTGTCTGCATACCGTTCGGGTTCGCTGTTTTTTTTACTGATGCTTGGCTAGCCAATAACTTCAAGAGTTGTAAATTAAAAAATAGTTCTTGCATGGCTTTCACAGAATTTGAATCGAAAGCTGACAGCTGAATATGAAGTATAAGTGAAAAGATACATGGAAGAAAAAACTCAAAAACTTTACCAATACACACAAAACAAATTTTCTTCAAAGGACTTTTCAACTTTCTTTTTTACTTTGCCATTTATGTAATTATTTGAGTAAATACTTGTTTTTAAATATGTAGTCAATAATCATAATATTATTTAATTTGTTAAATGTAAATTAAATAGACACGTGTACAATATGTGCAATGTACTTACAGTTTGCACGGAATGAATATGAAAAGTTGAGTATCCATGTAAAAAGTATGTAGTATCCCCAATGTTTATGATACGGCTATAACTCTGCTCTGTTTGATACTTAAGGTTATGTTGTGGTGATGCTAGGACAATTTATGGTACGTATATTCCTTGTTTTATTAGTTGAACATTTAAAAGTGGACGGAGGGATACAAAAGTGTAGTGTGGGTACTTTACGACTCCATAAAAAGAAACTCATGTCTGCAAAATATTATTATTTCAAATATAATATACTGATTATTATTACTCCTCTATATGTGTTTGGTCTTGTGTTCATTGCAGTTTCCGGAATTTCAGCTTAAGTATTTGTTTTTATTGTCAGAAAGTGTTTACATGCCACCACGATCATTCCTACTAGTACCTACCCAAGACGCAGAAGCAAAGAACGTTCTACGTTTTTCCTTTTTCATGCAGAAAGCAGACTGGGCAATGAGCAAGACTAGGGAAATGTCTAGTGAAAAAGAACTCGAGCAAAATTATACGCAGGAGTCTTAAAATAAGTCTTCTAAGAATAAAATCGTAATAACAAGTATTAGTTGTATATTATCCACGTGGCTTCTTTTCGACTATGTATAGTATGTACTTTTGTTCCATGTTCAAATATTTATGCATAGGATGGAAATTTTAAGCTACTAATTACTTCATAATTGCACACAAGGCAATCAACCGATTTTCCATGGCTTAAGTATGTAGGAACAATAATTAAAATGACACTGTGTTGCAAAACTTTATTTCCCCAAGAAAATTTCTCAAGAAATTTTCTGGGATTTTCAAGCCCATTTTAAAAACAACGGACACATATATATTATACAGTATAAAGGTCGTTTTCTTGATACAAAAGGAGTCAAAATTTTGTCCCAAAACGAGCGGAGCAAAACGCTTTTTGTAGATTAGCTCACTAATCTGTGTGTATAGATGCACATAGCATGTGAAAATGTTGAACAGAATATCCCATCGAAGGAAAGGAATTCGGAAAATTCGAGTTTAAAAGTTTTCTTCTTTTTATGTTACCACATGCAAAACCTAAACTAAGCTAATTTTTTTTTGAAATACTTCCGATTCCAAACTTCTAGAAGAGTTTAAACTTCCAGGGTTGTTAGTAGTAGTTATACAGTGAATTGAACGACATGAATACGCAAAAACCTGACTTTCAAAGGACGGGGGTTCTCAAGTGACTTTGGACATAAAATATTCATTCTTTTACACTTATTGCTACTCATTTAGTTAAGCTTTTTTAATCCTTATCATGATCCTAACAATTTTCATGCTCATTTCCTTTTATACATTTACATAAGCGTGCTATTCTCATGTACAACGCTTTCACCGTTCCTTCTAAAGCTTTCTAGGAGTTTGCAGTTTGCAATCATACAGAATGAGAATTATGTCGGCTCAAAGGAGAACAAGATTTTACGAAAAGGCGTGGGACATGCATAGATGCATATATAAAATTAAAATACGCATACTGTATACATTTTAGAAATGGTTTTACTAATTTAGAACGAAGGTTAAAAAACAAAACCTGAACAAGTGCATCATGCATATTATAAAAGTATATCGTACCCTGTGCTAACTTCCGCTAACACAAAGCTGGGCACTAGACAGAAAACTTCACATGCACATTAAAACAACCTGGAACAAGGTATAGAAAAATAATGAAAACCTAATGATGAATTTTTGTTTGGTGAGATAATTCTTATCGATGACAGCGCATGTGGAAAGAAACATTCAAAGCACTTCTTTAACAAGGAAATGAACACCCATGTAACAAACAATTTGTAGTTTTTGGTATTGTTAGAACATTTGAAATATTAATAGGTATCAGGTTTACATGATAAGAATACATTTCAAACAACAACAACAACATTCTCTTCCGTTCTGTTTTTCTACCCAGTTCACAGCGGCTCTCTTTTTCTACTGACTAACCGAAACCGTTTTTAGTATAATAAATTCAATGAAGAAGGAAAATGAGAATCGATTAGTTTTGAAGGTGTATATTGTACATATCTGTATTATTTATGCTCTGAATCGAGAACTCTGTATAATCTGGTACTATCAAAAGACTGCTATCGACTTGAACCGTCACTTTTCCAATTTTCTACTCATTTGCTGAATATTTTAGGTCATGTCATTTCATGTTTACACATGACAGTAGAAAGTATAGAGTGTAGAGAATCTGAAAAATTTATGTAATATGCATTTTATGATATATTGCTCAGTATGCGATATGCTTTACGCATGAACATTACCCTCAAGTATAATCTCTATATTACATACTTTGTATAGTGTATAGAGCATAGTTGTTTGGAATCGAGTTTTCTCCACTTTCCCTTTTATATGATATTGTTTTTTTCTTCCAAGAAATCCTGTGTATGACCTTGGCGGTTTTAAATGTTCTCCTTTGAACCTTAACACAACTGGAGAAGCTCTATACAAGCTACACCCAGCACTCAACACGGAAAACAGCACATTTAGAGTTTTGGAAATACGTATAGGTAGTACAAACTCCACTGTCATACTATTAGGGAAAGTAATTCAACGTACTTTGAGTTTTGAGTTTTGAATTTGATGATAAAGTGTCATAATTTCATAATAAATGTTTGCCATACCATGGGCAAAAACTTGAGGAAATAAAGAAACGTGAAACAATTTTAATGAATTTCGTCGTTGGTTTGCCAGAAAAATATTTGTTATAATATATTAAATGAAGAATGGGATCGTAAATGAGGAGGAGAAATTCTCAGTTTCAACCCATAAATCATGTATACTTGTTGAGCACATACAGAAAATGAGCCAGGAGTCAGGACATTCAGAATTTAGACTAGGTATAAAACAACTACAAACTACAATGTACAAGTTATACACATAGCAAGATTTGCATGTAGATAAGTAATAGATATTTATGCATCTGGAATCTGGACTGGTATAAAGTAATGGCAAAAGGATAAATGATTTTATCTCTGGTGCTTTTCTTTCATAATTACACCCATTTGTACTTTATACCAGCACATGTACAATGTACAATCTACAATGTGCATACGCTAGTATGCAAGGTCATGCTCATATTTTGCATAGATATTTATCTCTTGGTGTATTTAAAATATGCGTGGAAATTATAATACGAGGTACAAGGAACGACGAACAAGGATTCGGATTCAGCAGTCTCCACAAATAAACACATTCGTTCTTTAGATGTTTTCACTATAAAGCATAGAACACAGAATACTGAACTTATACAACTGTAGTAGACATAATAAACGGTAAACGATTCCTTTGCATACGATGATTTATACAGTATACAGTATGCACAATAATATAGGATAATATAGGTAAATGAAAACCTAAAAGAACTTTGAATGTCAGTACAAATGGAACGCAAAAGGTATATATGCATTATATCCTATAATATTATTATATATCATTGCAGTGCATTTTCAACGATTTTCAACGACTTGGCAAAGTTCAAAACCAAATGTCAGAAACACTTGACCATTTTAATTTCCTTCTCATTCATCCATTCTCGTTACCTCCCTCAGTTTGTCAATTACTCTCTCTCTCTCTCTCTATCTCTCTCTTTCTATCTCTTTCTATCTACACATCTATTTGTATTTGCATGTTTATCATGGAAAATATAAACCAACAGATATTTTTGCTTCTCACCTTCATCTCCTGACTCCTGACTCCTGACAAGATGTCTTTATTCCATACTCCATTCGTAGAAAAGGAAGAGAGAAAACGGAGCCATCATCTTGGTTTTTGAATACTAAAAGCTGAAAGCTATCAACTCATTCCATCCAATTTTCAGTCCACTTATCACATCATTTCATACTTCATACACCATACAACACATACCACACATGACGACTTACTATTGGATGTTTTTCCTTATTTCAAAGGAAGCTGCAAATCTGTAGTCAGCAGTCAACTAACTGTTTGACATTTAGATTTATCCATCATTTTCTGCTTTCAAAAGAGATAGATGATTTTGAGTAACATAAATACTCAAATTTTGTCCAATTATAACGAGAAAGTAATGAACATAAATTCTCAATTATCAATAGTTTAAAGTTTAAATTTTAAATAGGCGGAAAGGTGAAATGAACATCCTAAGACTAAGAATCAATGGATTCTGGGTGCTCTAGTATCAAAGTAAGCCTAGTCCCAAAGTCTCAAAACTCAAAACGTGGTTGTGGACAGCTATTTAAGGAAACACAAATGTTGAATTGACATGAATAATAAATGAAAGAATGAAAGCGGATCCAATTAAAATATTATAATTTCTTTCGTACGTACTGCTGAAATGTCAAAGATTCCGTGCTTGTGCGGTTTGTAATTTGTAGTGTTTGTTAAGTTTATACAAAACATATGTCCTAAGATAAAAATATGATTGTCTTTTTATATTCTTTTCTATTGTTAATTTTTATATCTCTATCTATGATGCGCAATCTCATGTTAAATAAATACTCGTAATCATACTGTATACAACAATAGAAAAAGATGAAACGTTCCAGAGAAAGGACAAAGAAGAGGGAAAAGAAAATTTGGAACAAAAGGAGGAATGAAGATTGTATATTTGTATAGACTCCGCTCTGTAGCAAAGTATGGAGAATAATAAAAAGAGAAAGCAGCAAGCAGTAATTGGGTGGTTTGGAAGAAGAAAAGGCACATCAACTCATGGCTCATGGATGAATAGTCAACGTCATATTATCTTGGATTGACGAGAAAATGAGATGGAGGAAATGGGAAAAGAGAAAGTAGAAACACAATCAGGCTCACAATGATCTGCTCTCTTGTACTGCATAGTGCATAACAAACTGTACACTGTACAATGTACAATATACATTTTGCATTGGTACAATGTACAATGCACAGTGTGCAGTTTCAGATTCTGTATTATGAATTATGCTCTTTTGTGTTAGTTATTAGTTGCACGTGTATGTGTGTAAATTTCTTGTTGTGTATCTGCTTAAAAAAGAGGACACTATGGAGAATGGCAATTTCAGATTTCAGGTAGTAGTCTTTTTTTTAGGCTGGATATCTTATGTTCATTTTGACACTTAAAATGTGAAATGTGCAGTGTGCAGTCTGTAGAATGTAGAATGTAAATGTATACTTACAAAAGAAAAACACATGGACATTAAGTGAGTGAGAACGAGCTGAAGGTGCAAATTACATCAAAATCTACGGGCTTCCAGTTCCGAGTTCCGAGACTCGAAAATGAAATGCCGGGTAAGAGAAGGAGGAGCCTCCATGACGATAGACGATACCATGGTTTGTTCTCTCAGAATGCACATTGTACATTTCACACCGATCTGTACATGTTTGTTGAGAGTTTGGAGAGAAAATGAACAAGAAACAAGGGGAGAATCCAACAAACCGTGTTTAGTGCAGTTTACAGTGTAGACTATAGAATTGTGAAGAGGAGAATAAGGAGTAACGTGTTTGTGAGAAAACAGCCGGGTAGAGTAAAAAGGTTGAGTGAGCATTTACATAACTTGGTCATTCTCTCTCCGTCTTCTACTCCGTTTTCATTTTCATTTTACTTCTTGGTCTACACCTACATAAGTACGTTATATGTACAACAATCCACATGCTCACTCCATTATTATTGTAATCGCCATAACACATAATATATATAATAAACTCCTATTTATTTATCGCTTATACCTGATGTGCCCGGCTTTTATGCCAATACCACCCATCAACTTTATATTTTATCCGTCTATAGTCTCAACTCTTGACTGCACAGTCAATTTTGCAACAGTCAACAGTCTCAAGGTTTTAGTTAACTTTTACACTTTTCAGAAGTATAACTTTGCTTGAGACTTTAGCAGGTGTAAAAACTGAATAGAGTAGAAAACACTCTGTAGTTTAACTTTTAAATCCTCATGGAATATTAGTGAGGAAAATTACAAAATAGGGCTTATTAGTTGTTACTTTACATAATATTTCTACAAATTATACAAATTACATTATAACTCATGCAGGTTGTGCACTTCTAAATTGTCTAATTTTAACCATCCTTTGGGTCATTAGACATGACACAAAATTTTAAACACAGGACATCTGGCGAGTATCAAAAATCTTACACCTATGTACTATGCACATCTCATTTCTGCACCCTGTATCTTAAAACCTATTGATTGTAGAAATCTCATCAATACCCTCCATTCTCTTTCCCGTATTTTATACTTGTTTTACAATTAAAAATTAACATTTTTTGTATATATTTCCTAAAGAATTCCAACAAATCCCAAAAATACAAGATAAAAAAATCTTTAACATTGAGGTATCTGTTGTTATCAGACTGACGTAAGCAGAATTAGAAACAAGACAAGATCATTATATTTTTTATCAAGAGTCAAAGAGTCAAGAAAATCAAGTACCATTTGTAAAACAAAAGTGAAAGTATCTAGATACAATCTAAAATCTACAACATGATAAAAAAAATATAATAGTTAACAGATCCTTCGATTGTAGATGATTTGCAGTTGCCTCCTAATAAAATTTAATGGTTTGCCATACACCAAACACCGTACATTTATAAAGTATGTAGTTCACGTTGCACATTTCACGGTATATAATACACAAAAACTCCATGTATAAGTGGGAGAACATTGACATTTACACGATTAACATTCAACTTGATCTTCCATTTTATGTGTTTTCTGAATGACTTTTCAATTGTTTGTTATCGATTTCTACTTTCTATACAACATGTGTTTCCCCATTCACTCGTACTACTGTCTTCTGTCTTCTGTATATTGTACATTGTATATGCTACCGTAAGCCATAAGCCATCAGCTTGTCAATAAAACTTGGAATGAAGAGGAGATTTTAAAAATCTTTCATTGTCAATTTGAACAGGCATAAATCAGTTTCATGTACACAAAATGTACAAAATCCTGTGCTCTATATTCTATATTCTATATATGCTGCATTCTGAAGTGAAAGGTGTGTGAAAAAATGTGTTGTTTATGTATAAAAGAATCGATGGTAACTGAACTCAAACGCACATGTACAAAAGTACTTGTGAGTTGTGAGCTGGAAGTACTAATCATGACAAGTGGAGGATAAAAAAATCTAGTTGTAAAAAAAGAAGAGGAAGCGTAATATCGTGAGGTTAGATTATACAGAAAACAGAAAATAGGAAACCTCATAACCCGTGTGAGTTGTATGAGCGTTCAGTGTTAAGAGTTCAGTTTGGAGCACTCAAGTGAGTGAGAAATTATGTGTTTACAATATTTGTCTCCAAAGTGAGCCAGAGTTGGTTTGTTGGTTGATTTGCTCTTGTCATCATTCTGTTTGCTGTGAATATATATAATACATACTTGTGCTGTATTTACGATGTAACTGGATGAACATTGAGCATGCAAAAATCTTGGATCTTTCCTCCTTTTCGTCATTGCCATCATCACCCGCGTCATATCTTTATAATTGTTCAGCTTCAATTTAATTGGTCTACAATCTACAAGTTAAATTTCACATTCTGCTTCTTGTACTTTTTTTATCTAAGATTTTGAAGTTTGAAGGATGAAGAATATTGAATAATTGTTATATCATATTTTGTGATTTTATCATTGGACCAAAAATCTTTGTATATCACCAGTATTAATAATTATATGAATATTTATATGCACATCTATACGCTTTCATGGATAATTCAATTTGAAAAAAAGTATAAGAACTCACCGTTCACTGTACTTTGTACATGCACAATGTACATTGTATACATTTATAATGTGTCATGTGTGATGTGTTAGTGGAGGCGGATAGCACATTGATATTACCCTTGTCATTGATACTGCTAGTAAATTACAAGTCAAAGTAACTGCTGCACATTCTACGGTATGTTGTATATTGTATCTTTGAAAGTATTCAAAAAGAAAAAAGAATGGTGATTGTGAGAAAGGAGAAGTAGAAAAAGAAAAGACAAACAGCAAACACGTTGACTTGAGTACGTGTAAGCAAAAGTCACAAGTAGGAAACGTCTACATACATCACTCTCCTTGTAACTACATTACAGCCTACGACGACGACTGTTATTATTATTATTATTACTATTATACAAACTGCGACTGTACTACTGTACCAAGTTACTAGAGTGGTGTGCTATAGGACGAGTAAAGTATTTGTGGATGTGTAATATTTGTCGTCACATTGTAGATCCTGTACATTCTACATTGTACATAATATTATGTAGTATGTAGGTAGGAGAAGAGAAGAAAAAGAAAAAGAGAGAAGCCTTTTGTTAAATACACAACATTCATTTATCCTCCAACAACAAGTACTACAGTACTACAGTACAGAACAGTACAGGAGTAACTAGTAACTACTAGTAGATAGATATTGAATACACTGTTTGTTTTTCTATCCATCTCTTTTCTTCATACTTCATAGTTCATAGGAAAACTTGTGCTTCCTTCCTTTTTTTCCCATTCTTTTCCTTCACTCTCATTCTTTTTAGTTTCATCATTAACATTGTCGTTGTAGTTGTCCTCTCTTTTGGCTTGCTGCTCTCTACTCTCTACACTTTACTCTCTCTATTTTCTATCTTCTATTTTCCATTTTCTATTCCCGATTCTCCCTTCTCCATTTTCCTTCATTATCTGTATTATTTTCAAAGTAACAACAAGTCAAAGTCAATGGATGATTCGGAATGAAACGACCAAGGACCAAGGAGAGAGAAGTGAGGAGAAACAAGTCAAAGTAAAACTGTAGAATGTAGAATTCAACTCTTCAAGTATTTTCCACTAGGAAAAAGTCGCACGCAAAGACCTCACCAAATGAGAATGAGACTAAGCTCAAGAAAGTCAAGAAGACAAAAAGGATAGGATTCTTCTCCAACTTGATAACAGCCTCGAGACTCTACATTCTAGTTTCTACTTTCTACTTTCTAGATGCTAGATTCTAGATTCTAGATTGTAGATTGGCATTATATAGACATTGCAGGTTCTACGACAGAGTCTAGAATCTAGAGTCTAGAGTCACATTAACAGTGCAATTAAACAGTGGATTCCTTTCGTCATGGCCGTCTTCCACTCTATACTCTATGTCATTATTATTACCAGAGCAACTAGTCCGTATCGTACTTAAACTACTATATGTTCAATGTACACTACACACTATCCCCATTACATATCAAGTATTACATTACATATGACAGTAGAATTTTACTTTATATAAAAAATGTAGTCTTCTAATATTAGTAATAATAAAACAATAAAGGCCCTTGTCTTATTCTTTGTGTGTGGTTTTTTCTTCACATTGTCTTCACCGTCATCCACATTCCTATTCCCAATCCCGATCTCATCCCCATTCTACTCTCATTACTTCCTCCTATCTGCATATCTATCTATACTACAATTTCTGTCTCTCTGGCAAAAATTCTCTATCGAATCCATCCGTAACACAACACAACACAATAGAATACAACACAGAAAACAGAAGACAGAACGGAATAAAAAGTAAAAGAGACCTAAAGTTGAAGTCGACTTTGACTTCGACTGTGACTTCGAATTCGAATTCGAATTCGACTTCCAAGTCAAAGTCAAAGTAGTGATAGTACATGAACATGAGCGTGTAAGCTAATGCCGTTGCCACTAGAACTGCGAGAACTTCCATTGCTATGTATATAAAAGATAAGAAGAAAGGAAAGAAGATGAAGGATCGACTTTGCTATAGAATGTGTAATATGTACAATGTACATTGTGTATTGCAAGGAGAGTGAAAGAATGAACGGATAGGAAAAAAAGAGTTCAATTGAAGAAGCCTGAGAGTTACGAGAGCAGGAGAGGAGTCAAGTCAATTCAACTCAAGTCAACTCAACTCAGAACTCAGCTCAGTACGACACAGTCGTGTCGTGTTGTGTTGCGTTGTGTTTCTCGGTCTCTGTGTCCTCTAGGATCTAGAATCTAGAAACTATAATGTAGAATTATACAGAGAGTACTTACTTTCGCTACACAAAATAAGAAATGAGAAAGAAAGAAAGAATAGGAGCATAATAAATACATGCACACAATATAAACCAATGTCTATTCTCTATTCTTCAATGTACAATGTACATTGTACAATGTACACGTATAAATATACAACATATGCTCCTGTCTCTTTCTTTCTTCCTTTCCTACGTATACCTACGTAAATACAAAGCACACACATGTTTGTGTGTGTGTGCTGAGTGTGAGCTGGGTGTAGAGAATAAAGTATAGAGATTTTGCCGGTTTATATCCTCTCTCTTCTCTTTTCTTGCTCCGACTCACTTCTTCTTCTTGCTGGCTGTTCGCTGTTCGCTGTTCGCTGTATGGTGTACGGTGTACGGTATACGGACGTAAGTCGTAAGTGATCTGAGGAAGGAAAAGACGGCGACGTAACTAAACTCAACTTACGTACGTGAATACCACGAGACTTTTCTCTTATTCTCAATTCTCAATCTATCCATCTAGATATCTAGATACCTAGTTATCTACAACTCCACTATATAGTCATAGTTAAGTACAATAAATAAAGTAGGGTAAGATTGGGTGAAAATTCTTAGAATGATTAATCCTATTACCCTATATTTTTAAAACATTTTTAAAAAATGTGAATTTTTATTTTAAACTTTAATAAATAATAAAAAAGAGTCATATCCTTGCAATCAACAGCTTTTTTATTATAAAGCTGAAAAAAGTATTAAATATTTTACCCAGTTTTACCCTACTTGTGCGATGTACGATTATTTGCTAAAGTAATAACAATTATACTTACACAAGACACCAGAAACTAGAACCAGAAAGGAGAAGGCAGTCAGTTAAAAAGAGCAAATATCCGGAATCCAGCATCCAGAATTGTGAATCCCCTCAGTTATTGTCCTCATTATGAAGGAAGTCAAGTGCTTTTCCATGTGTATTTGTACATTGTACAGTGTACAGGTTTACAAATAATAAATAATACTAATAAAATGAACCAATTTTAATCGAGTGACAGTTTTTAATTTGTATATTAAAAAAACATTTATTTATTTCATACGCCATCAGAATCAGAACTCGTACTGTGTACTTTGTATATATACAAGTTGACATTGCAAATAATATCTACTGTCTACTGTCTACAAAAACTATGACAAATAAAAGTCATACATCATATACATAATGATTGCCTGACTTTGCGTTTTTGCTTACGCAATAGAAAGCCGGCCAAAAAAAACTTGTGCACAGGGAAAAGAGGAAGCATGTGAGAGTTGAGAGAGAAATAGAGAGAGAGAGAGAGGATTGAGAGTGGAGAGTGTGCCAGTGGAGGGAATGCAAATTTTACACAGAGTGTAGTGTGTGGAGTTTAGACGGTAGATTGTGGAGTGTAGAGTGCCGAGTCTCGAATCTCAGTCAGTATTCAGCGGTAAGGAGCAAGTGGAAGGCAGCTCTTCTGATCCCACGGAAAAACAAGTGCAAGAGCAAGAGCAAGTGAGTGACTGAACGAGTGAACGAGTGAGCGAGCAAGCGAGCGAGTACGGAAGTGAAAAGGCTGAAATTTGTAAACTTTGTCCTCCTACTCGCAAAGTGTACAGTGTACAACAAGAAAACCCCAAGATGAAAAAGAAAAAATGACATTAGTGATCATTTCCGTTACTACCGCACTCAAAATACAAAATAAATACTATAATTCACAGTGGGTGCACAGTTTCCAACATCTAATAAAATAAAATAAAAATTACATTTCTTGTGCAGTAAAAAATACAGAAATTTTAATTCAAGAAACAAGAATTTATTTGAAATGTAAAAACCACCATATTTTCTCGTGTGATTTATGACATTGGTTTTTCTTGTGAAGAAAGATGAAGAACCGCTCAGCCTCTCATTCTGTCCAAGTGTCATTCAAAAAAATTCCCACTTTTTTCTTACCTTCAAGTTCACAAAAACAGAAGAAACGACAACAAGAACAACCAGGGACATCAAGACAATTGGTATTCATTTTGTCAGATCTCAACGGAAGTGCAAATTTAGGACTGTTCAACAGATAAATGGACACTAGAGCCACGACGATCCCTCCACTCTCATTTAGCACTCAACTGCAACAGCACTCACAGTCAGTGCGTTGAGCAGTGTTCATAAGACCCTCACGAAAATTGATCTGATCTTTGGTCTTTCGTCTTGGGTCTTTGGTATTAAAGACTTAGCAGAAAAAATTCCTCTAGTGAAGATTGAGAACTCTTAACGGAACTGCGAGGCGTGAAATATCTTGTGATAGTGATATATCGTAGTGATACAGAGGAATTGAGAAAAATTATAGCAGAGTCATGATGATGATAGTCAAGTGTACATACAGCATTTCCTCTAACTCGTGAACTGTGCTATCAATACCAATATTGTATTGTCTACATACTACATACTGTATATTGTATATTATATACTGTACGTGAGGCTGGCTGCTCTTAAGAGGAAAAGCACAACAGAAACTAACACCAAGAGAAATATTCGAGACCAAAAAAGAAAAAAAAAACCTCCGACTTGCATCTTTTCCAGTAATTTAGTATTCAGCTCATGTCCGATTGAAGCTCAACTTTAGCTTTTGCTTTTTCCCTTCCACTTTTGTCTTCGTCTCCATCTCCGTTCTTTGATCCATCTACATGGACGACCTAAGACATGCCAACATGGAGTAGTCAGGTTGAGGAAAGGAGAAAGTGAGAGAAAAAAAGAGAAAAACACACACACTATATACAGACGATTCAACTCCCGTCAAGGGACAAATTGAAGGAAATTCACGGAGACAAATTACAAATACAAATTACATTCGGATCAGATCATTTGATCAAGATCACGCCTTGGATTCTACCAACTACCAACTATCAACTGACAACCTTGCCGAGAACGCAAAGAGGTCCATGTTATACAGTCTGCAGTCTACAATTTACAATCTACAATCTACACATACACATAAATACATGAGCTCCGGAGCACATACAAAATTAATTATTATTAGAAACTAGAAACTGCATAGAGAATCGAGGCAGTTGAGAGTCATATAAATATAAATATGAAAGAGGCCTGCTTATGAGGATGACGATGATGATGATAAGGTGCAAAAGGAGGGAAGTGAGGCAATAAAATGAATAAAGGATTATTTTCCCATGAAATTCCTCCCACGTCCCTAATATATTCCTGCTCCAACTCCTACAAATGGCCATATTATATCATCTTTTGTTCCATGCTCTCGCATGAAAGTTAAAAATTAATACTTACACCATTTCCTATAGTACAAGTGAAGTGCTTGAATAAAGAATAAAAGCAAAAAAGGAAAACGGAAAAAAGTGGCCAAAAATAAACTCGTCGTTGTTAGTTGTTATGAAACATTTCAAGTGCAGTGCACACATAAATAAGTTAAGCGATTGGAATTTGTTTGGTGAATGAATGAACTCCATTGAATTCACAACGGACAATAAATACTAGTTCAAGTTCATGGACTTATGGTGTAAAAGTATCAAGGAATCAAGAATTGTGCGTATGATTGTTATCGGGAAAACTTCAATTGCATTCATTGCTCAGGCCTCAATCACGAATTACGAATTTTTGCTACAGTTGTACAGTGACTTCATGTAAAAGTAAAAGGCTAGAAGGAGAAAAGATATGAAACAGCAGCATTTTATTATCTAGTTTATCTACCATTTACGTTAAAACAAGTGCGACAGCCTCCAATATAATGTCAAACATCAAGCCCCACTCACGAACCACAATAATGAGGATGAACACATGTCTTTTAACAACAACCAAAAAGTGACACTAGACACTAGACATTTGTCCTTCACAACTCACCTTGTACATTGTACATATATTTTGTGCGTCTCCAGGATAGACACTGACATTATTGATAAAAAAGTAAAATTTTCACACAGGTATCTATCCAAAATCTACTACGTATTCATGTGTCTATTCCTGACATGTTGCACATGTCCACAATTTAAGTGCTTAATGCTGGTTGTTAATAGTGTAATAGTTGATAAAGCAGGGAAATGAATCCAAATTACTAAATCCATAATGATATTATACAACATTTGGTGGTATAATTTTGAGTGTTGACAAAACTGAGAGTGAAAGTGTTTGAGTTTCTGAATGAGATAGCGCTTGTCTATTCTATTTTGTTGTAGACGAGGAAATTAATATTACGTATTACGTAATATATTTAGAATGTAGAATACAGAATACAGAATACAGAACATGGACAAACAGTGACACTTGATGCTTCACGTTTGAAGCTTGATACACACTAGTCGTTGACAATTGACAATTGACAAATGTCAAATTTAATTAGACAGATGTTATTTCAGAGTGATAAAAAATATACAGAGTAATTTACACTGTTACATAATACGAAAAAAGAAAAAAGATAAAAAGAAAAAAGGAAAGGACTTTTTTTTATAACACTATTGTGAATTGTGAGTTGGGAATCCTGGATCTGGGTCTCTAATTGCTAACGTTTACACTTTCACTATCAGAGTATCAGTGCATTAGTGCCTGTAGCTATCCATCTATCTATATATCTATCTTCAATCTGTTTTTTCTTTCTTCCAACTTTCACTATTATCTATAGTTGGAATGAATCGGATCGATACAAAAGAAAAAGCAAAAAAAAAAAGTTTATACTGCACAAACCTACATTCTACATTCTAGACACTAGATACTAGATACACATATTACAAGTTACAAGTTACACATTCAAATTACAAATCCAAATCCAGAGAATACTTTTGTGTTTAATGTATCCTCTGTTTAATTCAGCTCAGTCTGGTTCAGCTCAGCTCAGTTTTAGTTCAGTACCGTTTAGATTAGTCTTTATGACTTGGATTTTGTTCTGTGCTTTCTCAGTTTGATGAAATCAAGTGGATTTGTGCTCGCTTTTGTGTTTAGTGTTTAAAGTACCAATGCATGCTTTATAGTTTATGGTGTGTAACTGACACGGAGACGGGAAAAGAAGAGGAAAGAAACATATGCCATTTAGTTCAGTTCCAGAGTGAGCTATCTTTCCATGTGAGCATTGAACACTACACTTCTGCTGCTCTTCATAATTAAAGTGCTGGTTCTCGGTGTTTGGTGTTTGGTGTTCGGTCGTCGGTTGTCGGTCGTGGGTTGATTGTTGATTGAGACTTTGTTTGAAGACAGTTTCTAGTTTCTAGAATCAATAAACTAATCAAGTGGCAAATGTGAGTTAAAAAAGCCCCCGTCTGGCATTATGAATACTGAATACGAATGCTGATTTAATTTTAAACAATGTACAATCACAAACACTCATATAAAAAAAAGACGTGAAGTTACTATTAAAATCATAGATATTTACATTATTTGAATAGTGAAAAGTGAAAAGTACATAATAAGCTCTGTTATGTCGTGTGCTCCTTGATAAAATTTTGAACCCCATAGGCATGACATGTGTCAAATAAAGTGAAAGGCCCAAGTCCAAAATCAAAAGTCCACAGTCAACAGTCAACAGTGAAAATGGAAGCCAAAAAAATGCCAAATGAAGTAAAAATGAATGCAAAAATGGATTTATAGCCAAAATCAAGAAGAAAAAACCATACTGAAAAAGTAAATGGTTTAAAACGCAGCACATCCATAAAGTGAAAGTGAAAATTGAGTAACCTAATTTTATAAATAGAAAAAAGAGTAAAGTGTAAAAATAAGTACAGAGTACAGAAACAGAAAGTTTCTTTTTACTTTAATTCCATTACCATTCTCACATCTTCAATTCTCTATCCTCTCATCTTCATGTAATGTAAGTTTGTGGAGTATAACACACTGTTCAAAACTCGTTGGTGAAAACTAAAAAAAACCTTGAGAGTACTAGTGAATCCTGAATCCTAAATCCTAGAGTTGTGGAGTTGTAGAATTGTAGAAATAGTAATAACATAATGGCGTGTGCATTTTCGCCCACGTGTACAGCATCCTTGTCAGAGGAAGAGGATCGAGATGATAACAATGGAAGTGCTCACTGGAGTGGTTGTAGTAGCAGTAGTGTGGATCAAGAAAGTACCTCAACTGTCGTCACTACGACGACGACCACGTCTCCCGGAATCTTCCCCACCATTCGGACTCGGAGCATCGAGAGAACGCTCATTCCTCTTGTTCAACAGGTTAGTTGAAATGAAATGAAATGGAATGCACTTTCCCTAGTCTATTGTATCTTGCATATTGCATATGTAGGCCACCGTCATAGCATAGCATATCATAGCATAGCATCATATCATATTATCATGGCATGAGGCATGTGATACTATTTAGTATATCCATTTCGCATTATATGTATAGTTTTATATCTCAAGATCCTTCATTACATGGCTCGCCTCACTTCACTCACTCTTACTCTCTCCTTTTCGCTTGAAAGGAAGACGGGTCGATTTATTCTGAAATGTACTTACAAGTACACCATTCACTATGTACAGCACACTCACTCACATTCACATTCACATCCACATCCGCCTTCCTTCACTTTCCTCTGGCACTCGGGTAGAAAAAACAAAAGTCTACCCATATTCTGCGCCTCTGTAGTCTGTAGTTTCTCTTTCCTCTTTTCTCCTCTTGGTTTTCTTTGGTAAGTACTCTGTCTTCGTCTTTGTCTTTGTCTTTGCCCTTGTCGAAGTGTGTGAGTTTGTGTTCTGTATCTATGTGTGTGTCCTTGTCTGTTGTCTGTAGTCCGTATAGTCAGTATGAGAAATGGAAAGTTTATTGTCTCGACTCCAGAGTTGAGTTGGGCTGAGATCCCGGAGAAAAGGAAAAGAGAAAGAAGGAAGGAGGAAAACTATGAACCAGTTTCTCGTTAGTTAAAAGTGGTCTACATCTACAATACTTCTATACATGTAATAGTATAGCATTGTAGCAGAGTGTAATATTATCACAGCCTTTACTACATTTTACATGCTCTATTTTATTATAGCTATAACTGTGGAACAAAAGCTGGAGGAATATCATGATTATGCTGGTAAAAAGCCCTGAGCGCTAGATAGATAGAAACTAAAATTCAATCACCGAACCAACAAGAGTGCAGAGATGAAGGGAAATGGAGAGTGAGAGAGATGGAGAATGGAGAGTTGTCGTTGTACTTGTATTTGTAGTTGAAGCTGAAGCTCAAGTTGTAGCAAAAGCTGGAGCTGGGCAGAAGAGATTTTCACACCAGTTGAACGTGACTAGTCTTTTTCTAAACAGTTTGTTTATAGATGCTGTATAATGTATAATAGCTTGTGTGTATATAGTGTATAGTGTGTAGTACATAGTATATATTGTATATGCTGTATAGTTTGCAGTATATACATAAAAGATAATAAAATACAGGAATAAATGTGTTTCTCTCCTTTCTCTATATAAAAAATAAAAATCCACATGAGCACATTGAACATTGGTCGACGTCAGCATCCATCTATTTAAGACAAAGTACAATATTATCAGTTTTATCACACGCTCATGATAATTACACTATTCTCCTTTTACCTGTATGTAGTGTGTAGTATGTAGTATGTATTTTCACTACAAGTTGAATTTTGGTCTACTCAAAGCCAATAATATTTCTTCTGATTTTCGTCCTGATTTTTAATGGAATATTGAATAGCAAAGGAAATCAGTTGAAGGGAATCAGTCATAAATTATGTGTAAAACTTCTGAAACATTGAAAATAGATAAAAACAAGTACTCTAGAAAACCTTGTACAGAGTAATGAAAAAAGAGAAAAGATACTCTGCACTTTGTACTTTGTACATTGTACAGTGTGCAAAAATTCAACCACGGTACAGTTGTGCAGCGTTTCCTTCATATTTTTCTTTCTTAGACTCGAGCAAGAGCATCGAGTAATTTTGTATTGGTTTGGTTTTCGTTGGAGAGAGAAGAATGGAGTCGAACTGAGAGTCAGAGGAGAATTTCTGAATCTAAATTTCCTATTGGAGCACACACACACAAACACACTGTACAATGTACAATGTACATTGTACATAGATAGATGGAAGAAAATATAAAATACACGTTTTTATTATTCATCCACTACCTAAAATCTACATATGTACTAAATGGAGAAGAAAGATGCAGAATATCTAAAAAAGGACGATTCGATTCCATTCTGATATTCATCCCATTTTTTACTAAGACGAGAGGCATGTCCTTGTAATGGGCTTTCTTAAACTTAAGACTCCGTCTCTATCATTTCTTTTTAAAAACTTGTTCATCTTAGAAGATGTGTAGTTTTTGGAGTACATAATGCATAACATAATGCATGACATACCGGAGTCAATATATCTAAGAGATACTAGATAGTTCATAGTAAATAGATAAAGATGAGAAGCCTCTTCATTTTTTCTCCATCACTTCTTCCGTGTTCACGATTCCATATCATATACTGTACACTGTATACTGTATAAAGTACAAGTATGCACGCCCGTCACATGACGGGCCGACAATACATTTTTTGTAAAATCGTATCCGATGGCTAAAAAATCTTTGTTGATGAATTACTCTCAAAAATCCTAATTTTTTACGTTGTAAAAAAACGCATTCAGCGCTGCAAACTAAAAGCGTTATTAATTCAACCCTATAGTTTTGCGCCCTTTTTAAGCTTTCTTGACAAACTTTGCGACTTTACGCAAATTTTCGAGGTTTTTGCGCCCCTTTTTGCTCTTTGGGTGCCCCTAATTTTTCCTTTTTTGCGCCCCTATCTCGTCGGCGCCCTACGCAAGTGGGTAGTTTGTGCATACGTAAGACCAGCACTGGATTTTATACATAAAACCCCTGGATTTGTTTTCTGCACTTTATCAATTGGCTTATTTTGATTGGTGGGTCGGCTGGTTTTAAACAGGCCTCCCTTTTCATACTGCTACATCTTACAATTGTAGCCGTGCTTATTTCCAAACTTTAACCTA
>JABASP010002298.1:0-21208 GCA_019776565.1 Sminthurinus signatus | reverse complement strand
TCCTCATTTCCAAACGGAAATTCATTTCACTTTACTACACCAAACTTCTTACACCCTCCATGTAAATAGTAAATACACAAGATACATTCACCTCAAAACTCTAATAGTTTGGAGTTTTATCTCCTCCACAAGACTCTAAACTCTAGACACTAACAACCCGTAAACAACGATGCAGACTCTAGACTGCAAAAGTATTCAATGAAGATTGGACATGTTTCAAAATACCTGCAAAATCTAAAAAAGTCGAGTGTTGAACCTCCAGCACAAAAAGTACAGAAGATGGAAGAAATGGAAATGAAAGTGTGTCAAAATTCACATGTAATTTTGTCCCAAAAACTTGAATGTCCTGCTCCAAATTTGTTTCAATTCTGTCTTTTGTCTTTTGTCTTGTGTCTCTCATCTCACGGTTCATTTAATAAAATGTAAAATGTTTACTCTATTGAATTTCATGTACTTTTCTGCATGTCCCTTGTCTTTAGTCTTTATGTACTGCATACTGCACCAAATTTTGAATATGAGAACAAATGGGAAATGTACAGTGTACAGCATAAAAGTTGCATCATGCAATGAACAATGAATGACTTGGGAAAGTTTCTCTCCGCCTCAAAAATATACAAGTTTCTGCATTCAACGATACAGAATGGAATAAAAATATAAAGTAGAATGCAGAATGTAGAATGTAGAATGTAGAATGTAGATGCTGCAGATAGATAAAATAAAAATGGAAGGGTGTCTCAACATATGCATAAGCATTACGTATCACATATTGAATGCATTTATAATATGTACCATGTAAAATGTACAGAAAAAGAGGGAAGAGAAAAGAGAATATTCATGCTCGTAGTTTATTTCAATTGGGCGGAATGTGACATTTATCTGTGTGCATCTATCCCCAATCTACAATCTACAGCTCCCTTTCCCCATTTCCCCTTATGCACTCCTCAAAAGTGAATAAATACAGCGAGAGCGAGAGAGTCTCTACACAGTTTATACTTTCTACACAGAAAATGTAGCTTGGTGTATCTACAATCTATAATCTACAACCTACAATATGCGTAATAAGTAACCTTGTGTACATTAAATACACAAAATATCAACAACCAAACGTGAAATTAGTTAATACTGAAAATGCACAAGATTCAAGATTCAAAATTCAAGGTAAAGGGGAAACTTTGTTCACTTCTACTGAACACTGGATACGGAATTTATTCAAAAACTTGTTTCATTTTCCCACTCACTTTTACTTTGTTTTATTTTGTTTTGTTTTGTAATTTAAATATGCTCTTGAAAATATTCATAATTCATAAGTATTCCACAAAAAATACATTTTCACCCACAAATTTCTCTGTAAAATACTTAACATTTCATAAACATCTTATCTTATTGTATTGATGCTTATTTAAGTATTATAATTATTTAAGCTAAAGAATTTTCAATGGGCTTAATTATTATGCCTTCTCATTTATAAAAATAGGATAAATTTCTACATTCTACATTCTACACAAAATATTAATATAAAAAAAGAAGAGGAGGAACTTGCTCCTCCGAGGAAGAGGAAAAAAGAAATCAAGGATTATACTTATTAAAAAGCTTGGATTTTGAAGAAGGGATTTGAATTTAAATTCAAGATTTCCAAGTAAAGTATTATTATTTACTTTTTTCATGTTTTTCCTTCTCCAGTCTTCTCCAGTTTCCAGACGAGTTCATACAGTGGAAAATTGAAAGCTTGTGAAAAATACTCGGTACTCAGTACAGAGTACAGGTTTTACGTCTGAAGTTTCAAGTCTGGAGTCTTGAGCATTGAGGATTGAGCGTTGAGCGTCTAATGGTATTTATTCCCTATTTTACACAGGGAAGAGATGAAAAGGAAGAGGGAATATCTAGAATATAGAATCTAGAATCTAGAATAGCGAAGCTGAGAGTGGAGTGGAAAAGTGAAATGAAAAAGGTGCATAATGAAATAGGATCGTCTCATCATCTTGCATAATAATAATATCAGTAGTTATTATCTCATCATGTATTATTATTATTATTATTATTATTATTTTGAGTCTTCTCGAGTCTAGAGTCTGCAGTCTTCATTCTAGAGTCTCGAGAGGAAAGAGGAGAAAGAACCTTCTTCTTCTTTAGCTTCTTCTGCTTCTTCTTTTTCTTCCTCCTCTTTTCCTGGTACAGTATGTTTTGCTTATGGAGTAGAAGGATTTTAAGTGGTTAAGCTGATTATGTGGTTAGATAAACAGGATGGAACGACCCAACCAACTAACCAAACGACGAGCGAAAACATACTACAGACTACAGACACGAGACTCTTTAAAGCAACATACACTTCTATTTATATTCTCTATGCTTTGATATGGCTAATACTCAATTCTCAATTCTCAATGCTCAGTCTCATACAGATACAGACAGGATTTCTATGGACTAAGCGACTTTGAGAATCCTCCTTCCTCAAACAAAATTCAATTCTATTCTATTCAATTCAGCTCAACTGGAACTGGAACTGGAACGAGACTTGAGAACTGAGAATATCTGTATTTTACTTTACATCACACAACATTATAAAATATTATGTGTACTCTGTAGTACAGACTGCAACGCATCCGTGTTTATCTATGTTATGTTCTGTTGAGGATGGAGCAAATGAAACTATTTGGTTGAGCTAGCTGAGCCTCCCCAAATTCTTTAGAGGGACAAGAACACGGATCTTCTATAGGAAATTTCCAGCTTCTAGTATTTTCAGTACTTGCAGTATTTTCAGTTCCCTTCTCTCATAATATTTTCCTGTCGCGCTCCACTTCCAATTTTCAATTTTCAATACATGGGACAGAAATATTTAAATACAGAAATATGCTCAGAAATAATAGTAGAATTTACTTTAGATAAGTCGTCAAGAATTGAAATGGAATGGTTTGAGTTGGTTTGGTTTGGTTTGAATTGGATCTTTTTCTTTTCTTTGGATCCTCTTTTAAAAAATTAAGCATTTCGTCTCCGCGGAGCTCCGATTCACTTAAACTAAAAGTAAGTGAATATTACAACGAGCATATTCTACGAATATGATACAACTACACCCTACACTTATGTAAAGTGTACACTTGGGACTTTGAATGTTGTCATAATATTTGCAAAAGAGATATCATAGTTAGAAAAAGAGAGAGAGAAAGTGGGCTCTCTTACATTTAATATTAAACTCTTACATGTGAAAATTCGCCGTTTAGCATTTACCATTTACCGTTTTGCATTTGAATTTGAAGGTACCCTAAGAATATTAACAACTATTCCTTTTCCATGGAAATTTGTGCATTTTTACATAGATTCCCTTCATTACATTCTAATGCAAGTGTCATGAGTTCCAGATTGTAAAATTATTCAAGTATTTATTTTCAAATTTTGTGGGTTGGAAAAAATTATTATTATTATTTTAGTTTTATGTATTATTACAAAATTATTTTAAAAAGTAAAAGATGAACTTGAGCATCTTGGATAAAAAAAACTAGAACAAAATATAAACTAAAAAGAGGAAAAAGGAAAAAGGTGAAGGAAAATCATTTCAATATATTTTCTTCGTACAGTGTATTTTATATTCTATAGGCTAGAAAGAGTGAGATTTTCCCTCTGTAATTCCAGAATTTTCCAGCTTGTTCTCCTGTCTCTCTTCACGTTTACTTTTGTTCTATTTGGTATCTGACTTAGTCCAAAGTCCAAAGTCCAAAGTAAGTAGTAAAATACAAACTCGAAACTGGGATGATTTTGTTGATACAGAATCTGCAGATAATGACAAAAACAAAGTTATTATTAAGAGTTTTGAGAGGCTGAAGAAAAAGGAAGGAAGGAAACCGAGAAAGAGGAAGAGACTTCAAAATTAACATTTCATTTGGGGTACTTTCCGCTCCAATTCCCTTTTTCCTGTAAACTCTTCACTATAGAATGTCGACGGAGGAGGAAAAACAAAAACAAAACTTTGCATTTCATCAATCTCCCTTTTCTTTCTTGTGTTTTCTTTGTCTACTCTTTCAACTGGGTCTGGAGTCTGGAGTCTCGGGTCTCAAGTTTTTGTTACATTTCAAGTCAAGTGGGAATTTGTCATGCCATTCCAATTAATTGTGACACGACACGACGACACAGCATGACTCGGAGCCATACCGTATGAATCTACAATCTACAGTCTACAGTTTGTTGTTAGTAAAAACCATATCTCTCTTCTCTTCTGTTTTGTCATCACTTTCAATCCGAATCCAAATCCATGTCCATATTTTACTAATATATAATACAATTTGTTTACATTTTGTCTGTTTTGTTTTCTACTCGGTATTTTAAATTACACTTGACAGTCGCATGGCGTCTGCTGTGACTGTGAAAAGTTTGCCAATACAATCCAATATTCAATCCAAAAGATGAGTCTTCTATGCAAAAATTACTTGCTAAAATTTTGAGTATAATTCAGAATTCACAAGTATCATGAAGTAAACTAGACTTGAGACTTGAGACTTAAAAAGTAGAAGAGTTGCTCATTTTTCTAATACTTTGAAAAAATAATACTACTACTAAAAATATTATTATGATTTTCAAATATTTCCCATAATTTAGAGATATTTTCATACTGTCTATGAAAATTACAGGCAAATATCTAAATAAAAACAGAATTATAATTTATTCATTTCCATAATACTTCTGACAAACTTTTCAACTATCCAACTATTTTTTAAGTATTTTTTATTCTTATTATTTTATTGGAAATGAGAAAATAAAAAAAAGTTTGCTTTCGATTTATTGTAATATTTTTGAAAGTCGTTGGTTGATAATACTAAAAATTCTATTAAACAATTTTCTGTTATCGTGGCAAACCTCAATTGGCCTGAAATCCAAAATATTATTTATTATTATTATTATTAATATTATTATTAGTTTATCTTTTTGGTTTGGCGGTTTTCTTATTTGTTTTAATGTCAGGTTTACTTTTATCCTCAGGAAACATGCTACATTTTACAATAACAAGTATAATAAAAGTTGAATAAATACAAAATACAAAACACAAAGTACAACATACAGTATTGAATATTGAACAAACACACAAGTTTCCTCCCTGTCCAATTTCCATCCATCTCATGAATTTGTAAAGAGGAAATGGTAAATACTTTGAATGAGTTTCGAATTTGGAGTTTAGAGCTTCCAGAAAAACAAAGTAAATAAAAAGTAAATAGAGCAAAAGAAACAAGAGAAACCTGTACTTTGTACTTGTATATAATAATTAACAAGTTTTACAAAGTTCTTTCTCCTTTTCTTTTTGTCCACGTGTCTGTTGCTGTCGTTGTCATTTTCATTGTCTTTTTCATACACTCTAGAAATATTATCTACTTTGCACATAAATAAACAGTGAAAAAGTCAGGATTGTTTATTGATTGATTGAAAATTTTCTCCTTTCTTTTACATTTACTCTGTAAATTGTACATGCGAGGTTCTTGGTTCTTGGATTGAAAATTGAAATTGTTTTAAAAACTGTCGAGTAGTTTCATGTGTCGATTGTCGATTGTCGTTTGTCCTTTAGCTTGTCATTCCCCATTTATAAGTTTGATACGGGATATTTGAGTAAATAAATAAATAACAAAGGACAAATGACAAACAACTAAAAGAGTTTAAAGGAAATAGAAACAGATTTGTTTTCTTTCTTCTTGTATTTTGTATTTCTATTTTATTACTGTTATTATTATTTGTTATTTGTTATTTTCTCATGTCCAGGAGTGAAAATTGTACATTTTACATTGTACAGTGTACACAATACACAATGTCACAAAACTTTTCTTGAAAAGTGAAACAAGCCAAGTCGAGTCGAGTTGAGTAAAGAGTAAAAGAGTTTGGACAATAATTTCCTACTTTTAAATTGTCCAAGTTGAAACTTTCTTAGTTTGGTTTGGTTTGGGTCGAAACCGTTTTAGTTTTGGGTTTTGGGGTTTTTCGGAGTCGCCTTTTTCCTTTTTCCCAACTTACACTTGACAATTCACAATTCACACATGTCGATAAATACAAAGTTAAAAGGAGATTGTGTACATTGTACATACTAGATAAATGCGGATCTTTTCCTTGTATTTGTTCATTCGATTTAGTTTCCTAATACTTTTTCACTCTGACAAAACGATGCACAATGAACGGTGAACGTTGAGGATGACATTGGCAATGTTCGACATGGATATTTTAAAAGTTTAGCATCAGCAATCTAAAATCAAAATCGGCATCAAAATCTAAAAGTACAGACGACATTGACAGAAGACTAAATACAAGTATAAATATCAAAAAAAATAAGAAGAGGGAAAGATAAAGCCCAAGACAAAGACAAAGACAAGGACAAAGTGAAAGAAGAAAAAGGGAGAATCTTAAATTGAGAGCCAATGTAAACATCATATTCAAATCACAAATGGGACTTTCTCTTTTTGTCCTCTTACTTTTTTGAAGCATGGATACATTTGTTTCCTCTCGGTTCTTGGTTCTTGATTCTTTTTGGGTTCTTGATCTTTAGAATCAAAACTAGAATTTCCCCCTCTTCAATTCATCTTGTTCTTTCTTCCACTTCTTTTCTTTTCCTTGGTCTTCTCTGCTTTCGTCTCCTCCTTGAAAATTGACAAGTTGTAGAAATTCAAGTGACATTGAAAGATAAAGAAAAGAAAAAAGGGGAAAAGGAAATGTCACCTCTTTTTTTCCACTTCCTCCTTCCGTCAAGTCAAGTCAAGTCAAGCTTAGGTGAATTCAAGTATTTGTAGTTTGGAATTTGGTATTTGTATTTCCTCAAGGTTAAACAACCAGAAACCAGAAACCAACTGATTTCCTTTTCCTCCTCCAATTTCCATTTTTTCATTGTTCCTCCAGAATCCAGAATCCAAAAGTTCCGTCATCTGTAAAAGATACTTTTGACTTTATGCTGGTCATTGTAGTTTGTACACGTTTAACTTTTAAACATTCATTCCGTCTCAACTTTCAATTTTCAAGGTACGGTGAACAAAACTGAGATAAGATAAATAAGATAATTGTTATGTTTACATTCTGTACAAAAGTATTTAAATGAGAAAACACTGCATTATTTTCTATTTTCTATTTACTTGTTTCATGTTTCTTGTTCCGTATTCCATGTACATGGAAAATACAAGATAGAAAATACAAAGGAAACATAAATACCTTTGGGAGTTTCATTTATAGTCCGTACATGTGTTTTCACCATTTCCCAGCACCAGCACCAGCAGTATTACAAACTACAAACAGAAACAGAACCAGAGTTAGAATCAGGATGCGGATTGAGATTAGATAAAATTGAGGGAGGATCTGAACACCTGGTGCTTTGCTTAGGCTTGTGTTTCTGCTGGTTCTGGTTCTATTGAAAGTGGAAACGGAACCTGCCATGTTGCATAACTGAAACTGGAACTAGAAGTTGTAATGGCGACAGTTTATATTTCTCTCCAGCAAAAGTGGAACTTGAACCAGAAGGGAAAACATCTTTATTTCCTACACACAGGAAGTGAAAGTCTGTACAATGTACATTGTTTAATGTTCAGAAGTAAAGCACACATTTGAAACTGAATACTTTCTGCATATTATGACGACTGTATAAACAGTTATTATCTTTTTATTGTCTGTATTTATACATACAAAAACCGGCGTTTGTACAAAGTATACAGGTATTTGGAATTTGGAGGAAATGTGTAATGTTGGATGTGGGAAGAAAGAAAATTCTGCTAATATTTACAGAGCTCAACTGCTGAAAATGGAAATGAAAATGGTAATCGAGAGGAGCGTAATGTGGACGCTAGAATCTAGCATCTAGAAGAAAAGCAAAGGCGAAAGACAAAAACAAAGCGGGAAGAAAATAGAAGAGCTCTTCATGCTTATTTACACACTCAAAGCTCAACGCTCTACACTCAACACCCTATCCTTCCTTTTCTCCTCGTAGTCATAGTCATTTTCATAGTCGTTACTTCTCTTGTGTTTCTCCTGTATGTATTTAATTAGCATTTTCTTTTCTCTTCTTTGATCATTGGTCGTCTCAAGTCTCCAGTCTCAAGTCTCGAGTTTCTAGTCTCAAGCAAAACCAAAAATGAAACCGAAACCAACTGAAAATGAGAATGAAAATACTGAATGCAATTCAACGAAACATTAGAGACAGTTCCAAGTGCAATTGAATTGTGTCAGTCTACTTTCTACTTTCTCTTTCCTTCGAGTTTCCAGTCTCGAGTGTTGAGTGTCGAGTGTTAAGAGTAGCCTCTTAAATACTAAACACTCGACACTAAACATTATACATCCTCCAGAATCTAGAATCTAGAATACAGAATGTAGGAGAGTTCTGTACGATTTGTGTAATTATTGCTACATTGTCTTTGAGCATTGGACATGCTGTTTGCTGTTTGCAGTGTGTTCAATTTTCCATATGAGTTGACGACGATGTACTGTGCACATTACAAACGTGTGCTAATTTGTAATTTGTAGGGCATTTCAAAGAGAAAGTCGGTCATGTACGAAGTACAAAGTACAAAGAAGACGAAGAAGATGAGAAAATAGAACATAGAAAACAGACCGCCGACTGGCGGAATAAGAGTTTTTGGGTTAGAATAATTATGTCAAACATTACACTGTTTTTTTTGTTATTTACTCAACCTGTTTCTACTTAAAGGTTCTTTGGTCTATATTTGAAGGTTTGTGCAGGAATAAAGATGGAGTCTACAATGTATTTGAAATTTAGAGACTCTAGAAAAAAAGATGAAATCTCTTTGAAAAAATCTACTGTATTTGTGAAAATGCTTTGTATGTGTAAAAGCTGTGGTTTTGGTTGAATATTGAATATTGAGTATGTGTTGAGTGTGGGATGAAATTCTTCCTATTTTACTAAAAAACGATGCAATATCATAGTATATAAAAATTTCGCCTATTTGAATTGAAACCTGTGGGACTATGCTCATTGCTCATTGCTCATCTTTCCCTCGCCATTTCTATTTTCTATCTATTTCAAATTTCAAGAATCGCGCAGGTTGGAAATTTATGAGCTACAATTGAAAATAATGTATCCATTTTCAAATTCAATTGAAATTGTATTACAATAAATTCTTGTATTTTTTCTATTGTTGCAACTTTATTTGATGGTATTTGGCGATTGAGAATGATAGTATCTTTTTACTTTTGTACTGAATCTTATTTATGTAAGCAGCGGGGGAAATACAAAAGAAGAAAGAGAGGATTCAGATTTACAAAGATGAATGAATGGAACTGATATTCTCAATTCTCAATTGTCAAGAATCAAAAGGGGGGATGAAAAAAAATGTTATTTTCATTGTGATTTTCCCTAGAACTAGAATTCAGTCACATTTGAAAATTGAAAATATGTGGATGCAAATGCTATAATAATTTAAATTTGTACAGTGTAGAAATGTGCGGAAAATCCCATTTTCCTTCTTCATTCATTCATATTTTTCTATTCTTCTCGCCCTCTTTGCATATATTTGATATTTGTAGATATTTTTGTAGTGGGTAGATTCTAGAATAGAAAGCATAAAGATCAGAGAAAACCCTTGCATAAATTTTCTCATTCATATTCATATGTATTTTACATATAATAGTAATTACATGTAAATGGCATTGCAATTGAATTTCCCGCGTATTGGAAATTGAAAGGATGCTCATCTATCGATACACAATAAAAAAAGAATATTTTGGTACTTGTGATTTATTATTTATTGCATTGATCAATTTTTTCCTGTGGGAATCTATTTGATTGAATTTGTCTATTTTTTTCTTTCTTTGTACAGAGATTTACGAGGGTAACTATACAGCGGAATTGGGACCAGATGCCCATGTGGAGTTTCCTGATATCCTGTCCCCGTTGGAAATTGGTGAGTACTAAATAGATAAATAATTTTTTAAGGTATAGATTCTGATACTACTGATCTTTTCCTACCTTCAAAAATGTATACCTTTTTTATTTTGTACAAGTTTCAAAAATAATTATTAAAAAAATTAAGTATTATTAGAGTATTTTATTTTATGAAAAAGCACTGGTGCTTAAATTTTAGTGCATTGAAGATTGCATATTGAAATGGTAAAATGGACAAGGTCAGTTTTCAAGTGGTTTTTTGTATATTCTGACAACGAGAAACTTTCAAAGAGATTAGAATTTCCTTAAAAACTTTTATTCCCGAGTTTTTGAATGCCCTATAATTACGATGTGAAGTTTGAAAGAGAAAAGGTCCTTTTTGCATTAAAATAACATGAAGTTTGTGGAGTTTTGAGTATGGACATTTAGTAAATGATAATAAAGATGAAAAGCCAGCATCACATCACATAATACAAATTTTTTATGACCAGTTTTATTTGCGACATCTTTTCCAGTTTCAGTTTCAGTTTCTAATGCACCGAGCACCGAGACAGAAATGGTGGATATAAAATGAAATATGTAGTAAAATTTCCGAGTTTATTCACTCGTACTTTCTTTGTCCTTTGTCTTTGAATTTTCTCCGGTTTCCAGCCTCCAGTTTCCAGCAGAATCTAGAATCTAGAATCTAGAATCGAGAACCTCGAGTCTCAAGTTTAGAGTCTTAAGTTAAAAGTTTTTGGATGAACCGTGAAGTTGATATAAATTGAAAGTTTACACCGGTATTAAGTTGACTGGAACTGGAACTGGAACTAGATCTGGATCTGGATCTAAAACTGGTACTAAAGCTCAAGGTAAAAGAACACGAAGAAAAGGACAACTTTCCATTTTACATAAAGATGTGGATGATAAAAGACTCGAATAAAAATAAAAGATGGTGAACAGCAGATTATAAAAGGATTAATGATAATAATAATGAGCAATAAACGTACAGGAAAAAAATGCAGGAATTCATGCACTTAAATTTATCGTATTTCCTGTTTCATCTTCCTCAGGACTTTTATTTCATATTCTCTAAGAGAATTTCTCTTACACACCATTTTATTTATTAAGTAGACAGTAGAACAAAATTCAAAAAAATACGAGTGTGTACACATCTTTTTTTATTTTTAGTTTATCCCTCTTTTTTGACGTGTCATCTTCATTCTAAATATATTCACATCCATGCAAAATACAAAATGCAAAATATTATACTTTATATTTTTACTATATGATATTTTTTGTTTGATAAAATATGGAAAGTTTCAAGTAAAAGTTTGTACAAAAGAGTCCGAGTTCTTGAACGAAATAGGGAATAAGAAATAAAAGATGCGAGTAGAATGTAGAATGTAGAAGGTAAAAAAAATAAATGCAGTAGAGCCAGAAGAATATCTGCATCTAGAATGTAGAATGCAGAATGACTCATGTTGATGTGTTCTACCTTTATAAATATTTTGTGCTTCCTTTTTCATACTTTTAAAGTGTAACTCTTATTCGTATGAATACAAAGTATTTTAGTGTGTGTTGGTGTAGTTGTTTCTTATTCCGTGACTCTTTTCTCTTTTCTCCTCTGGCTTTTCTCTCCATCCTTGAGATAGATAATTCATTCCTGTCTTGTTTTACGAGAGCGTTTTAATGTCATCACTTGCCCTAGTTTTCCTTTTGTCTTTCAAATTTACGCGAAAAATTTTATCATTTCTAACTCACTCTGACTTTCTCTGTCTCTTCTTGTTCTTGTTCTTGTGAAATGTGTATGTGTATCATTCCCCTAGTTTTACTTTTACTTTTACTTTCACTTCCATTCTACAGATGGAAATGACTGTTTTTCAACTTTGAGACTTGCCTTTTTCTACAGTAGGAATAAGAAATAAGACATGTAAAAGTTGAAGAGGACTCGTTTCCTTTTTCCTCGTACTTTCATACCCAAAACCCAAAACTCCAGACTCTCAAAACTCCAAAACCCAAAACCGCAAGAACCAAGTCAACTCAAACCAAACCAAAGTCAAAGCCAGAGCCAAACATTTTCAATAATTCTTTCTTTGTGCAACTTTTAATATGGGACCATCCAACTTTTATACATTCTGTCCACCCAACTTGTTCTCTTTCTCCTCCTCTTTCTCTCCGTATGAGACGATACTTTCTCTCGGGTCCACAAAGGAAAAGTCTGTCTGGATCTGGATCTGGATCTGAATTTGGATGTAGATTCGGATTCCGATTCTGAATGTTGAGAAACCTAACAGATATTTATTTTCTATATTCTCTAAACATCCAAATTTAACTGTAGTCTGTTTGAACTGTAAATTCTCAACTTGCAAAACTTTTTGCAATGTGTCTCTCCTCATCTTCTCATCTTCTTTACATGAATATGAATATGAATAGAATACGAATACGAAAATATGAAACTGAACATTTGTATGCACCACATATGCACAAACAGAGCCATTACTTTTACTACTACAATATTTGGTGTCTGTAAACTGTGAACAAAATATGAATGTTGAATCCATAAGCAAGTAAAAATAAATAAATACAAACTACAAATGTGTGAAAAAGAATATTTTTTTTAAAAAATATCTTTCAAGTTTCAGTTTTTTTTCTGGTCCAGTTTTACAAAAAAAATCACATTTTGTTCTCTTTTATAATTTGTATTGTTACAATTTCATACAAATTCAAACTTAAGTTACATATACAGAAAAATCAAATGTAGAATAATTAATAATAATTATTAATGTTGTATTTTAAATTTAAAGTGTATAAAAATCAGAATTAACTTGTGTTTAGATTTAGATTTATCAGTATCATTTGTTCTATATTGTACTTTCAAAATGTTGTGTATTATAAAAAATAGATAAAATAAATAGATTACGTTGCTACAATAAAATTCTATTTATACTCAAAACGCACTATAGTTAAAACTATGCAGTTTTGGTTAACCACGAGGTTTGATTATTAGATAAAGTTGGGCTCAAGTACAAAGTACAAAGTACATACGCACACATATTAATAGTGTAATGTGTATCACATGTGTTTTTCTTCCTACATGTTTTTGATGGGAGAAAGGGGAAAGAAATGAATAGGTTTAATTTGTACAATGCACAAGTATGTACAATGTACAATGTACAACTTTACCAAAGCAAAGTGTTTTCACCACATCCACATCCACATCCTCATGTAACATTATATGTACAAGAATAAGTGTGTAATGTAAGTAGAAGGAGGACGGAGGAAAGTAGAGTAGAAAAGGGATAATGTGTAGGTAATGTAGCATATCTAATGTGAATTACACTTTCCTTTTCTCCTCATCTCCCAATACATATAAAGTACATACAGATAAATGCGTAAAGGGGAAAGAGTCTCCACAGGAGAAGAAAGAAAGGAAAGGCTGAGCATATCCGATATCCAGTGGGGAATTTATTTATGTTATTGTGTACTTATTCTATATTCTATACTGTACTGTGTAATGTATATGAGTCTCATGTGCTCCTCGCTCCACTACTCCCAAATGTGTCATATGAATGTGTATAAAATATCATAACTGTATACTTTATATTTGATACAGTTTTTACTATAAGCTATACAAAATAATATACTACTACTTAAATACTTACATATTGTTTCAAGTGCATCATGCAGCTGAAACTGGAACTGCACTTGATTTGAGTGGATATTCAATATTCAATGTACAACATACAAAATACAGTTGTCAGTTGTAAAATATAATGTGGTGTAATAAACTAATGCTTGTGCTTGTGCTTGTGTCTATTTTTTATAGGAGAATTCCAAGGGTCCTCCGGATCCAGTCACGTGGAGACGGTGGTGGGGATAATTTCGGGATTAGTATTTTTACTCGGTATCGTGGCGGGATTAATCTTTTGGATGAGGCGGAATGGCCGATCCATCTCCTCCGCCTTCTCCTTCCATCCTAGTGCCTTTTTCCCCTCTGGCTTCTGGCCCAGACCCACTTGGAGCTCCGTCCCCACACACATTGTCACTCAAACCAACCCTGCTACTGAAGGGGTCAAAGTAAGTACAACCAGAACTAGAAGAACTTTTCCCTTCATATTTATCTCTATTATTATTACTATTATTATTATTAGAGCATTTAATAGTATTGCTTTCATACTCAATACTCAGTGTTCTATCATCCAACTTTCCCATCAATAAAGAGAAAGCAGCGAGCATGGACGTGTATTTTCTACAATTTTCTCCGTCCATTATCTATCAATCTCTTCTCCTCTTCTCCTCTAATGCGGATGTTTAGGTTTTATGTGTATCTAGTATTTACTAAATTATTTACGTATTAGCAGTTCCGTTTTCATTCCCTTTGTGTTCTACAGTTCAGCGTCCATAGTCCATAGTTCGTCCATTTCATTATTAATTAAGGATGATTGTCTTTTGAGTGGTGCTTCGATCGAGTAGGCTGAAGCGGCTGAATGATGATAATAATAATAATAATAGTAATGGTCGGAATGGATCTCCTCCTCGTCAATAATCTATTAGACCCTCGTAAATCGTAAATAAAAATGCCCCGTGCATTAATTAATTTACTCCACACTCCACACTGGAGTCTCGGACAAAACGAGGATTCATAACTTTTGTATTAATTTTCATACAAAATACAGACAAAATACAGTGAATGAACGAGCCGAGTCGTAAAAAAGAAAAGCTTTCACATGAATGAAATGATTATTATTATTTATTATTATTATGATTGTGGTGGCCTTCTTTGTGAATGTGCGTGATCGGATTCCTTTTTATTATTCAATTCATCTCATCCAAACTACTAGATAACTAGATAAAATATCAATACCATGCACAAGTCAGCACACTATACAATTAAACACAAAAGTATGCAATATTCTTTTTTTTCATTCCATTCCTCAATCAACCATAAAAATATCAAGCTATCATTATATTTTCATGTGTTTTGTCAGCGGTCAACAGAGGGATAAAAAATAATAATCATATAAGAGGGAAAATATAAAAGTAAAATTTTTGTGGTAGTAAAATAAGATAATAAAGAGGAGTCATTTTTATGACGATTAAAAATTCAAAACATACCTTTTTTCATTAATGAAGATGAAAGATGAGTCATATGGTCATTGCTCATGCACAGAAAAAATTTAAAGAAACCTGAAAAGTCAAACACAAAATACCAAATATCAGAAAAAATAGTTCAAAAAAGTTTTTATAGATTTTATTTTATTTTATTTGGTAATATTTACTTACCTTCTTTTTTTACTGAAAAGTGATGAGTAGACTGACGATTTGTCCGAGGACATAGTCCATGAAAATAAGAGTATTTTCCCTTTCCACCACGTGAAATCCACCCGGTTTTATCCCCAATCTCTGAACAGACCGACAATACCTTTTGTACTCATCTCGAACCTTTTGATTTTGTTTTGGGTGATAAGCCTTCTCCAGTATTTTCAACTTAAGCTCTTCAACACTTTCAGTAATCTGAGAAATTTTGTCAAAAAGAATAACACTGACCATTGTCGCTTCCAGGAAGACAAGTAAAGTGGGGACCATAAACATGGGACCAGAAGTGAAACATTTGATGAATCCAGCCCCTCCAACAGTCGCCCCCGCCAAAGTTGCGAGTTTTGTTACGTACGCAACAAAGGACATGAGCAAGTTGAACATCAAGATCTGCAGTTTTACCGTCTGAAGAATTAGTCTGGCTTTTTCCAGGCCGTGGCGTGATCTACATCAAATGTTAGAATACAATGAAAAAACAGTAGCTTTTTTTCAAAGAAAAGCTAATGGGATTGAGTATTTTACTTGGGCATGAAATTATTTTGACAAAAAAATCAGCAATCAACTTTACATTCTTGTTACTGTGTTGTCCTTTGGTATCCACTAGATGGCGCAACTAACTAATTTCAAACTTATCCACTAGATGGCGCAACTAAATAATTTCAAACTTATCCACTAGATGGCGCAACTAACTAATTTCAAACTTATCCACTAGATGGCGCAACTAACTAATTTCAAACTTATCCACTAGATGGCGCCACAAGCTAATTTAAAAAACTTTCCACTAGATGGCGTCAGAACTAACCTATTTTCTATATATTCACTATAGATGGCGCCACTAACTAATTTTAAAAGAGCAAAAAAGAAGGCGGAATAAACTTATTTACAACTTATCCGCTAGAGAGTGACAAAAATTAATTTAAACTTTATCCACTAGATGGCGCAACTAATTAACTTAAAATATAAACAGTAGATGGCATCAAAAACAAACTTGAAGCATTTTTGAATTTATTTTTATTTTTTAATTTCAAAATTTAATTCAACTCGATAAAACGTACCTTAGTTTTTCGATGGCGACCCCACATTCTTGTATAACAATAATCATAAAGCTGAGCATGCCAGAAACAGCAACATAAATAAGGGAGATGGCAAACATGTAAAATAAATAGTCTGAAAAGATCAAAAGAGGGCAGAAGAGTCGTCGAATCCCTGTGAAGTTTTTCCCAAGGGCGAACGAAGCCCACAAAATAGGGAAGTTTGGATCCACGATCATGATAAAAGGGAAAATGAAAATCATTGAGTAGATGATAAAAGGCATATAGATGAGAAGGTTGGTGCGCAAAGGGCGACGTCGAATAGATTTCAATGCGTTTCTTATCTTAATTGACCATTTCAATATTTCATTGTCATTTTCAGTTTCATTTCCATGTTGGGTTTTAATGAGCATCGGTAGCATAGAATTCCGTTCCGCGCAGAGAGAGGGCATGTCAGAAATTGTGGAAATGATGTATCCGAAATAAACGCCCGTAAACCCAAATGTGACCAAAATTGTAGAAAAATCCCGCATAAGTTGGAGTGGGGTTTTGCTTACTTCCAAATCCAAATCCGCAAACAAGTGCTGAAATGTTAGGATGCAGGCGTGAAAGAGGGTGACGATTCTGATGATGGCATAGAGTTGCCAGACCCAAAAAATTAGCTTGTCCACAAATTTCCTTAAAGTGGACTTGTTTTTATTGGCGTACAGGAGACGCGATTCGGGTTCTAAATCCAAGGGAATAATTTTGAGTATTGTTATAATTCTCATAGCCCAACAATTGTATTTTAGATCCTCCCATGATAACATATAAAATCTTTCATTTTCATGTTCATTTTCCAGTAGACCATCTTCGATTTTTTCTATGGTTGAAGTAGCGCTTTTTGATCTTAATTGTAGGTTTAGACTCTTGTTTGGATTTGGAGGGATTTTTGAATTCTCTGGTACTGGCTGAATTTGGAATTGGGTTTTTATAATATTTTCTTCTTCTTCTTGTAGATTGATAAAAACTGGAGAAAGAATTGAATTATCATGATGATGATAAAGAGAAGCTGCGTTCAAAATTGGGATTTCAGTTGGATCTTGTTTGGACTTTGAGGGATTTTGTAGATTTGTGTGAATTTTTCTACCTCTTTGAAAATTGTTTTGTTGCCTACTATTTTTTCTACTGACTATCCTCATTTTAATTGTAAGGCTTTTTAAAAAGAAACAGCAAAAATATCAAAATACAAGTTTATTCAAATCTGAAGTTGACTCTTTACTCTTCAACAGCGTTTCAAAAACTAAATGTGAAAAGATGGCTCAAGCTATTTAAATTCTTCTGAAATTTACTTTTATTCCAAAATCCAAATCCACTTGAATTCTAACAAAGCTTTGTTTGATTAATTTTATGAAAATATGACAATTCACAGTTATTTTACTGTTACATTCAAAGAAAGTTTCAGGTTTTTCAGGCCTTTTGAAACATTTAAAAGCTGGTATGGGGCAAACTAAGGAAATTAAAACATGTTTCGCAACAGTTTGTTAATCTTTTTTTACTTGGTATTGAACATCATTCTATTACAAAAAATTTATCAATTTCCGTTCCAGTTCTCCGTTTCGTCTTTAAATGTTCCACAAAAACAGGAAACGACCGGAAACAGTCCCATTTTCTTTTGAATTCAGGAGTCAGTCGCTAAATACAAAATTCAAAACGTCTGTTCCAGATCAATTTGAACCGGATTCACGTGCGAGGTCAAGAAATTCTCCACGATTCTTCGACAAAGCTCATTTTTCATCAGGAAAAATAGGTTACACGGGTACACGGGCTTTCAAAAAAAATGAAATGAAAAAAGGTATTTTACTTCAATCTAAAATGAAAAGTCAAACATGAAACGGTCAATGACATAATATGTATTATATAATTTTCAAACTGAGTTTAGTTTCATCTTGCTAATTTTCCCACCATTTTCGATTTAAAACAAACTAATTTCATTCTCTAACTTTTTACTTTAGAATTTTGACTTACAATTAAATTCAATTCATATCTCGAGTTTAGTTTAGAAAGCATAAAAAATAAAAATGCTGTAAAAAGGTATAAAGTTTTGAGAAATTGGAATTTAATAATTTCTATCATGATACTTCAATTTTCCCTGTAAAGAACTGTAGGCGTTTTGAGTTTTGATATTTGATATTCACCGTAACAGAAAATATTCTTATATAACATCAATAAATAAAATATTAATGCCTCCTTTTATGCAAAATTGAATTTATATAGTAAAAATTTATTGAAGAAGTATAAGTTCCTTTTATTTTTTATTTTTCTACTCTCATTTCATTTAGTTGAATTGTATTGTATAGAATTTCCGTTGCTTTTTTAAGGATTCTCCCCAGTGCAAATAAGCACATGAATTTGTGAATGGAAAATGGAAACCGCAAAGTGGAGAATAAAATACCGATAAAATAGCAGAGGAATTTGTGCAAAAAATTTTAAAAGGAAAAATACTTGTGTATTTATTTGAAACTCGATTCTTTGGAATTGAATATTTTCTTACATTAGACATTTTACACAATTAAAGTATTTTAATACACACTAAAAAGATGTGGGAGGAAAGTAACATTGAAATATGAAACATTATGAAATATCAAAGAATTTTAAACTGTACAAAGTATATTGGAGGCTGTGGGCATAAAAATGTAAAAATTTCAGATATTTGTGCCTTTTGGGACACATTACAAAAGTACTACATGTTTTACATTAGTATTAAATGTATTGTGATACGTATGATTCAAAACTCAAAACTCAAAAACTCGAGACATTATTCGCATGGACAATGAACACGTCTAAAACTGTTTGGATAAAAGTTTATTTTTGTCAAATAAAAAAATAAAAGCAAGTTTCAACTTTCCAAAAACACCCACACTCTACAAATGTACATTGTACATGTATTTTATATTATTGCATTTACATCACTTTGTACTTTTTGCCCATTTAACATTTTCTATACTCCAGACTCTAGAGTCTAGAGTCTAGACATTTGTAACATTGCATTTCCTTCCTGAACACATTGAACACTGAATTTTCCTCTTTTTCACATTCTACATTCTACTCAAACTCTTGAAATTTGACACAAAACTTTTATATCTTTGCTATTCAATATTCTAAGCGAGGACAATTTCCTCCAAAACACCAACAACCAACACTTTACCAATATTTCCCTGTTTTTGTATACAATATTTTTTATACACAAAACACAATGCACAAACGCACTTTTTACTTTGTACTTTGTACGCTGTACCGCGATTCCGCTTTTAGAATTTCCCAAACTCTCAAAGAATTTTCAAGTACATGTGGAAAATTTGATCTATAGAAAACAGTGAATACAGTGAATAAATATAACTTTTATGACACACGATTCACAATGCGAAATATTATACATTATACATGTATTAAATTCTAAACTCTAAACAGTATTTTTCAATAGTATAAACGTTTCTAGTTTGGAGTTTGAAGGAATTGGAATAAAAATATCTATATTCTATATTATAAAAAAATATAGCAAAATACAATAGAAGCTTTTCTCCAGCGTCATTATCATAACTATTATCATTACGATTATCATTATCATTGTCATTGCCATTGAAATTCTAATTTCATTTCAATCTGTCAAAAAATATGAGAAGGCCTTGCACTTACCGCAGCCACAGCCACCGTCAATGACGTTGTAAATTGTAAATTGTGCATTATCCTTACTTTTTATACGCATCTCCACATCACGTGCACCATCACTTGGACAATCCATACTCCATACAGTAATACACAAGTTATGCACGAGTGGACAAGTGAAAGCCTTTCCCTTTTTATTTTTTATACCCTCTTAAAAAATGCACAAAAAAAGTACATGTAAAATGCAGGGAAAAGAGGGAGATTTCATTTTTATTTTTACATTATTTTCATTTTGTCCTATTTCCTATTTCACAAGACTTGAAAAGTGAGAGTCGGGAAAAAATACAGAAGAAAGAGGGTTGAAAAAAATAAGGGAAAAAGGGAAACAGTATTTAAAGGGTTATTACATAACAATAATCGTATTTCAAGTGCACTTTTTCTTCCAAAAAGAAAAAGCAGAAGAAAAAACACAAAGAGCAAAGAGTGAAGAATGAAGAATGTAAATTCTTCTTCTTTTTTGCCTCCATCTCATGTCACATATCACGTGACACTGTACTCTGTACTGCATGAAAAGAAAGAGAAAGAGGGAGAGCTAGTTTGGATTTACATGAAGATTGTACATGTTTTGTTGTAGATGTGTGAGTGTTTGTGAGTTATCTAAATGGCAGTATTATTTATGATGGTGAATTTGTGCATGTTTGCAAGTGATTTGAGTCAAAAGAGGAGGAAGAAAAGGAAAAAGACGAGGAGAATGACGAAGAATACTACTGTATAATGCTTCTGCTCCCTGTTGTTGCTATTATTATTATTATTATTATTATTATAGTTGTTGTTGCTGTTGTATATATTTTGACTTGATGCAGTACACAAATGTAATATATAATATGCACACATGAACTAAAGCCCGTTTCTTCTTTGATACAGGATTTACTATTGACTCTGACACCTTTGAGCAATGGGGGTGTGGGTGGAGGAGGGCCGAATGGACACGCTACAGTCGTCGTCGTAAATGGTGGTGACTTCAAAGCTCCTTCCATGTACACAAATGGAACCATGCCCAAACTCTCTAATGGACTTCAACTACAGGGTATTACTACATGATTTTCTCTTTTACTTCTTTATCCAGTATCCAGTCTTTTTACTTTTTACTTTTTACACATGTTTACATACATATGAAAATAGTTGGATTATTATTACTTTTATTATTATTCAACCATCAATATCAATCTCAAGTATCATATAACATATAAGATGCATACTTGGATAATGGATAAATGCACAGTTATTTATTACAAGTAAGCGCGCCCGTCACATGACGGGCCGTAAATAAGTTTTTTGTACAATCGTATCCGATGGCTGAAAAATCTTTGGATAACTCTTTTGATGGAGTACG
>JABASP010002297.1:0-21213 GCA_019776565.1 Sminthurinus signatus | reverse complement strand
AAAAAAAAACTTTCATTTTGTATTAAATTACATATTATTTCAAACTTTAGCAGAGTCAACTGCAGACTATATAGATAAGACCAATATTTTTTATGTATTTTATATAAAAGATTCTCCCAATGTGGCGATGGACCGAGTATTACTACTCAAAATGTTTGGTCCGTAACCCATTTTTTGAGGCGCAGTATTTAAGTCCAGATGATTGTAATTTATGTGAGACTCTGGATGAAATTGATCGAATATCCAATGCAAGTCAAAGTATGGTGATTGAAAAGTACATCAAGCGAGAAAAACCGTTCATTGTCACGGATGCGATGGATGATTGGCCAATTATGAAAACTGATCAACTTTGGTTTGACAACATTACAGAGGTATGAAAACTATAAACTATTTAAAAAAAATTAGGAGTAAAAATTGTCTACTAATTTGAATTTGAAATAATTTTCCATTTTATTAATTTTTCTTCTGTATTTTGACTGCAGATGTACATGGATCAAGGACGATACTATGTTTGCAACTTGAATACAAACTTACGAGGCTCCTATGGAGAATTTTCAAAAGTTCTCAAGAAACTGTATAGTCCTCACACATCCCAATGGTTTTTGCATTGGTAATAAAATTAACATACATTAATGAAAAATATTTTTAAAAAATTATATGAAATTTTTAGTGTTTGTAAAATATTATAAAATACAAAATGCAAACACGGAACAAAACATTATGGTTTTATTCAAAAGGGAAAACTGTCAAAAGGATGGAGCTAAAGCAACTCGCCAGTTCTACAAGCGTCCATATTTTGTGTCAAATTCATTGGATTTTACTGGTTCAAATTGGATACTCATGTCTTCGGATTTCAAAGGAAGAGTATACAAAAAAGTAAGTACTTATAGTGGTATAATCTCGAGTCTCGAGGATCTATCTGTACTTTGAGTTACACTCAATATAGATTTCCATAGTGATTTTATAGGTTCTGTCCATTTACCTTGTGGACTAAAATCTTCAGTAACTATGGAAATCGACATGAGTCAGTACAAAAACGCTCAAAGAAAAAAACTCATGAGGAATACATTTGATAGTTTGTATTTTTGCATTCATTGACGTTAATTGGGTTCTAATATGAAGTAAATGAAGTGAAAAGGAGATTCCGTAGTAGAATGTAGAATTATTATCATTATTTCATTTGCATTTTAAATTGACATATAATATATTATTATTTACTGTACAAGTGCAGTTGTAATACATAATACATAATAGATAGTAAAATTATGCAGGTTGCATATATATTATAATTTCATGCCCTACCGTTACGAATTACAAATACTCACCATACGTATTCAGCTCATTTACAGGTTTCTTTTTAACACAGACGTAAACTAAACAATTTGAATTTTGAACACACACGTAGATACTGCAGTTATGTATTTTTTTACGTCTAACAACTGACAACGTCTAATGATAATCGTTCCACTTTTTACCAATGCTATGTGTATTTTTTATAATGCAGATCGATCCAAGTGAAAGTCTCATGATGCTTTATCAAATTCGTGGGTTCAATCATATTCGACTGAGTCCGCGTGAAACCTGTGCTGATCAATGCCCTGAACTCCTAACAACTTTAAATGAAGGGGAAATTCGTAAGTGTAGAATGTATACTGTAGATGTAAAATTATTTTTAAATGATTGCAATATCTTATACAAATAATAGCTTTAACACTTGTACTTTCCACATGTATTTATAAACACTTTGATGCGGCAGTTTTGACTTTAATATCCGTAATAATAATTATTCTTTTTCAGTGGTCGTCGAAAATCTTTTGTGGGTAATGGAATACATTCCTGGAGAAGTTGGAGACAATCTCGGTGTGATTTCTGAAGTTTCATGGCCAGAATTAGAATAAAGTTGATTTTAGTTATGATAAAAAATTCAAGTAGTCACTGCAATTCAGTTTAAAAAAGAATTATAAACCACAGTATTAATATTTAGAGCTGATTAATTTGGAAAGTACCATCTTGTTCTAAATAATGTTCAGAAAGTACAAAAAATTCTTACTTTCCATCAATTTAGTGTACCAATAATGTACAATGTACAAGTTTTATCACTGTATGAAATTTGTGAGAATTATTTTCCATTGGAAATTATGCCAAATGCAAAAAAGAAGATACAACGAATAAAGCCAAAGAACATAAAATAACCAGTAGAACATGCTCAATCAGTTCAATTTTTCCATATCCTACATAATGCTGATTAATACATAATATTACTTCAAAATTTTAAATAGTTGAAAAAAATGAGAATCATTCAAAGTAAATTTTTTAATTTAAAATGATTTAATGATTGGAATTGTGAAAAAAATTAAACTTTACATTGCATAACTACTGAATTTCCTTTTCTTTGAAATCAAAACCAGCCCAAACGTCACAGACAGCAAACAGCAAACACACACTTTGTGAACAGTAAACAGACAATGCAGTTATGAGTAGTGCAATGTTTTACCATTTCTAGTTGTGGACATAAATTTTAGGAAACTTGCAAAAATTACAATGAACTCACTCTTATGCGGACAGTAGCTGAATTGTTATTGGTTTTACTTCCTTCAAGTCATAATATCGTATTGGAGGATGGAAAAAACAGAAGGTTGCTCAGCCAAGTCAAGTATGCAAGCCACTAAAATAATAATAAAAACGCATAGAAATTCCTCATTTCTTACAGTAAACGGCATTTTGTACGTGTTGCATAGATACATTTTACACATTAGATCGTACACATCTTAATTCATAATGAAATGTCTGCACTCTGTCACACGTCTTTTTTCTGTGCTCATCATATTTATTTTTCTCTCGATACATCATAAATCATAGTAAAAATATTGTACAATGATCCATTGATTTTTCTGTGGTAAATAAATCCCTTTAAAAAATTGTCACAAAAAAGAACTCAAATTTTATAGAATGGAAAAGTTTCAACTATATAAAAGTTATTGTTCCCAGTTCTCAGCAATTTTTGGAAACTGTAGGGTAAACATATATGGATTTGGTTTATTCACAAATCTCAACAATGTACTAAATTTGTATGCCTACTGATTTGTAAAACAAATGTTGCAAGATTTTTTCAAAAGCATTATACTGATCCATCCATCAAAAAGTCTCTTCTATACGGAATACGAATGAATGTATTATAATCCCAAACGAGAATATCACAAGTAATAAAAAAATCATTTTATAGCCTTTGCAGTTTGCAGTCATAATTTTTTGACGAAATGTGGGATAAAAGTGAACAACTATTAATTGTGCGTATTGTTCATGGTTTGAGAGTAGAAAGAAAATCAGCTGTACAAAAGTAGACGATTCAATCTTTATTGTTTAACAAGTATTTTTTGTACTAAATATAAATATTAGAGATTCCATTCAGCACTCAGTAAGGAGGATGCTACTTGATATAATTGATAACGCTACTCACAAAAGCTCACAGTACCCAATGCTCAATGCTCAATACATAAAGAATTTCCGAATAGAATATTATTTAAAAGCTAAAAAATGTTGAGAATATAAAGAACCAGTTTACAGTAAAACAACATTTTTTATTCAATTTGTTGTGAGTTAGATAATTTGTGTAACATGTAAGAATGCTTGAAATGTTTGCATTCATTTCCCATAAATCGGGAAAAAGGAAAACCAGACAAACGACAAACTTGTAGGTGAGTTGTGAGTTGCCTACGTTTACATTCAGTTGTTTTTGAGTTTTGAGCTTTGAGCATCAGCTGTTTTCTGTTTTTAAGGGTTTTTTTGCATTACAGCTCCTATTTCATTTGATCAAAAGTTGACTTGTTGGTATAGAATATAGAATACAAGTATCCAAATCCAAATCGTGGGTGCACATAACAGATCATCTTATCAAAGTTGTCAAAAGTAGAAACACAAGCCAAATTATTTTACTTTATGACTTTTTATTGTTTCTTTTAGCGACAAAGAATTAATGCTTTACTATACCGAATGGAAATAATACACATGAAACTTGAAAGGCTGCTCAAAATAAAAAATATATCAATACCTAATGTATATAAGGTGTAGAGTATAGAAGTTATGTACAAAAGATAAATAACATTTGTCGCACATCCTTTTTGTTTATTTATCCTTTACCCTAAAATAAATCCACTCGTCACTATTCACCATTCATGACAGCTGTTTCTGTGATAAAAATTTTATTCAATAATTTGTTCCGTAAATAAAATCAAAGTTGAAAAGTCCAATGTCCGACAAATTTGATGGCTCTCATGTAGCCATTGTTATTATGTAACGTCAATTAGTGTTATTCTCTCAACTCTCTTTATTTACGGAACTAGCTACGATCACTTTTCATATCATTGCACTCATCACTGAAGAAATCTGAAACTTCATACGAGTAATATAGTGAACGGACTTTTGCTTTCAATAGTACACATTGTAAATAGTAAATAACTACATGTAGAAAGCGTAACTCTCATCCAAGGAAAGAAAAGTGTGAAAAGTCATCATTTATATACAATGTTAATGTTATCTTGTTGAAAAAATTGGACAATTGAAAATTGAATGTTGAATGCATTTTATATTTTCAGTGTGGACTGTGAACTGTAGATAAGATAAAAAAACATCATTTGATTTCAAATTTCACAAAAGTAAAAGACAGTAATGCTCATTTTACGGCAATAATATGCCTTTTTTATTACCATCGTTCCAATCCTATATCCTATACATTATCATTCATTCATTCATTCAGTCAGCGTTTAATGTGCCCTGTAGAGTTTTCAAATGAATTTTTTTGGCTATAAAAAATAAATGTAAATTACATTGATAGGAAAAGTGCATTTTTCTTTCAATAACATTGTATTAAAACGTTTGTATTTTTTGATTCCCATCCTGTCAAATGTCCAAGGTAATGCAAAAGTGCAGTCAAATGAGGTGACGCATTCGTAACGAATAAAGAATATTTGTCTTTCGATAGATGATGATGATGCAGATGTACTTAGTTTTTATTAAAAGATTGGATAATCTGTTTTTAGTATTTACTATTTACTGTTTACGTAATAATCATTGCATAAATAAATTCTTCATCGGCTGTAACTGTAAACATCAGTATGCATTATACATTGTACTAAATTTAGTATCTAAAACAATATTTTGAACTGACACGTGACACGTTTCCTCTCATACACACATAAACATTTACATAATCGTTTGAAACATTGTTGTATCAAAACACCGTAAACGAGTGTAGAATTAGTGGTAATTTGTAGTAAAGACAACGTGTTAAGAGTACGACTGTGAATTTGACACACGGCAGTTATAGAGGAGGTGACAGGTGACATTTGTTTTGCGGAAATATGAGCATTTACATAGTATGTACACTTGCCTGACTTGAATATAGTACATAGTACATACTATATACATGTAGTACAAGAGATGCACTGGCTTATACAGTGTAAAAAGTGTAAACTACATGATATTTACTTGACTTTTTTCTTGTTCAGTACACATGTGTCATATATATGTAAAGATGTTCACAAATAAACAAGAATATATGTTTGATATTACAGGAAAATGGTGTGGATGAATGAAAAGGTGATTTAGCCTCGCTTGCACGTTCTAGTATATATATTGTCATTTTTTCAATTTTTTTTGTAAAATATTGTAAAACTGTTGTTTGGCGATGTCATTCTCAATTCTCAACTGTCAAAAGCAAGAGACTTTGACAAAAGTTTGAAGTTTCAAGTGAAGCCACCAACACAAAACACAAGTGACAAACCAGTAAATATTATACATTGTACATTGTACATACTACATACCACACGTATCTATAATCTATACCTATGATCTATGTTAATTGGATAATGTATACACTTGCACCGTGGAACATATTAGATCTGTAAGAATGCATGCTTTTATATCTATGTGTATTGGACGTGTACGACCATAATAACAACAATCGACATCCACATCGACATCGTCAACAACCAACAATAACAACAATACACCACACACCAGCAACCAGCAGAGTTAAACAAACTCAAAAAATGTGAAACAGGTTCTCTTATAATATTTATTTATTTACTAGTTTAACTCATCTTGCCTTACTTGATTTGATTCTTGATTCCACTTCATCTTCATCTTAATTACCGTGTACAGTATTCGAGTGTAGCATTCTAGTATACTTCCATAAAAGATGCACAGAAAGTGAAAAAAAAGTTTCAATGTTTACACATTTAGCATTTAACACTTTTCCAACTCCTAATTGAATACTCATAGAGCATAAAGATAAAAAAACATACAATCTACATAATAAGTTGTACTGTAGAATTCGTACTGCATGTAATGTGTGTAAAGTGTGTAGCCTGTAGCATAATGCAAAATTATATCATTGAATACGTAAGTTTGTTCAATAATAATAATATCATTGTTATCAGCCAAACTGAATTTTCTCTGAATACAATTTCTTCTTTTCAATTCTCCTCTCATCTGTACTCTGTACTCTGTACAACTGTCAACTCAAGAACTTTACGACCGAGAGTAATGTAAAACACCAAAGAAAGTTTCTCTCTATATCTCATCTACTCTATTATGTCATTATACTTGTGCTCCTCTTTTTACACTTTTTTGTGTACTTTATTTCATTCATTCACTGATTACGTATACAAATTTTATCCTTTCAAACAATCGGCAGTATATATTTTATCACAATGAGCAAATTGATCATTTTGAGTTAAGAAAAATCATAGAAATAACAAATAATTATCTTGTCGTTTCGGAAAACTATTCCTTGTAGTAAATCAAATGGTGAATTTCCAAGTATACTGTTTCTCGATTCTCGATGGCACACAGTTAAAATTTTAAATGAAATTGCAAAGGAATTTAAAATATTCATCGATTACTTGTCAAACTAAAAAAAAATAGCTAAATAGATATTTTTAGATATTTGATCTTAGAAACTTTTCCATGACTTAAATTGACAAATTGCTTTAAAAAATTTCAAAATTTGTTTTGCTCTAATATAGAAAAACATTACATGCAAATTTCAAATCATGGCAAATTGAGAAGAATTATACAAGAATAATGTCTGTTATCATGAGCTCTTCTTTTCTTGACTCTTTTTGGTGACTGACCAGGACGAAGACAAAGAACAAAGAACAAAACAATGGTGATGGTGATAGCAAGAATTAAGAATGGTGCAAGTGCGAAAAAAGTGTGTGAGCGAGAGAGTGCATCGTAGAGTGATTGGAAAAGTTCATTTGAGTGCACAGTGTACAGTTTCATCTCATCTTTGTAGATAGTAGATATGTGTTTTTTTACGTTTATATGGTGTCTATGAGACTTGTAGACGACAGTAATAAAAACAAGTTTTCACATGTGAATACGAAAAGATCATCATTCATGATACATGATACATCTTGGAGCTTCTTCATAATATGTTGGTCTTCTTCCTTCCTTCCTTCTTAATGAAGAGTGAGATGATAAAAATGATCATGAATTTAATTATATTATGTATTATGTATAAGTGTACAGAAACAAAGTTACATGTTGCATTTTTAGTTTATATACAGATATACATAAACAGATATGTACACAGTTACATATAATGTACTATGTATGTATGTATATGCTGTACGATAAGTTAACCAGTTTGATGATTCAGAATCAAAGTTATGTTTGACTGTGTACTCTGTTTTGTTTTCTTTGTTGGGGGTGAACACACAGAATGCACATTTTACTTGTAAGTCAGTGGGATAAAGAAATGTCAAAAAGTATTATATCATTGTTCTACTCTATACAAAAGGCAAAGCTAATACAATATACAATATATAGGAAAAATAAGGAGATGAGCAAAGGGTACAAAATCATTCAAGACACTGACTGCAATGACATAAAATTCAATACTATAAACTGTGTAAATATGTAATTTACCCTACGTTAAAAAATCACAGTCTTCATCCGGACTATAAAAAAATGAACCATCAAACAGAACTACTCACTTACTTTCTTCCTTTTCAACTGTAAACATCTCCCTCACAGGAGACAAGAATCTTTTGAAGGGAGACAAAATTGGAAATTGAAAAGTCTTCTTTTTTTTTTATTCTATAAATTTTTGTGAATCGGCATTTTGAAAATTTTTATGAACTTTTTTTCTTTTTTCAAATATTTTTGCTTTGTGTGATTGTTGTGAAAGTGTTTGTTTGGTTGAGTGTGTGTGTGTGTCTGTCTGTGTGTATCTTTTGTTGTTTGTGTTGAATATTTGTGCTCCTTTGACTCTTATGTGTGGATCTGTGTAGTTTTTATTTTCCAGGCTGCCAAAGCCCCAGTTGGATTTTTGTTTTGGATTTTGGATAATAAATTGTATAACTTTTAAAGTACAAAAGTTGGATAAATTTAAGATTTAAGGACAAAAGACAAAATGGCTCAGTGGCGAATGCTTTTCGTGGTTTCACTCGCCATTGTTTCTTCACGTGGTGAGGCGGAATTACAAGGACTCGGTGGTTATTCATCTGGACCTCCAAATAATTTACAGAATGCTTATGGCCCCCCTCAACAACAAGGGCCAACTCCAAATCCCATCTACGGCCCACCTCAACAACGAGGACCAACTCCCAACCCTCTCTACGGTATAATATTTTCATTTTTCTACCTTCTCTCTTCTCTCATAAATGTTTACTGAAAAATAGCTTTATTTTTTTGCATGATATTATTTTCTTTAAAAATTAGAAATCAATATTTTTCAAGATTGTGCATCTGTGTATTTTATAATTTAAATTTTATATTTTATGATTTTCCTCAATATTCTACCGTAGAAATTCGTCCTCGTCATCTTTTCCCAACTTCTTTCATCTCTAGTCCTCAAGATTATCGAATTTCATCCCCTCAATTATCCTCAGGACCACCACCATCAAGTGTTGAACATCAACAACAACAACCACAACCACAACTGAATAGTGCAAATAATGTCAATTCCATCCGTCCAGTTACCATTCCATCATCCAATCCATTGCAATTTGCTACTGTACCCCTTAGTTCTTTACAATTGGCTGGATCTCCAATCATTTCCTACTCTCAGCCATTAAATCTTGTCCGATATGTTCTAGTCAGAGAAGATCAACTCAATAAACTTACTGCTGCAGCTGCAAGTGCCTCAGCTTCTCCTGCTCCCCCATCTGCTACAACTGCTCCAGAAGTTGTTAGAGACTCTAAAAATAATAATGACAGTGACAATGTAGAGGATGAGCCTTCAAATGATGATGAAGAGAGTGAAAATCAAGCGGAAGCTCCAGTTTCTCGTCCAAAAGCAACCAGCTCAGCTGAAAAAAGGCGAAATAATACACCCAGCCGAAAAAGACCAACTTCCAGAACCTCATCCTCCCAATCATCGAAAACTAGACGGCCAGTCAAAAATGATGATGACAATGTTGATGACGATACTTCCGATGATGATGGAGATGATAATGACAATAACGATGATGATGCTGCGGATAATGATGATGACTCTTCTGTGGATGATGATGAAGACAATCAAGATGAAGTACAAGCACCAGTCCCAGCACCAATTAAACCTTCCAGTCGAGAAAAATCCAAAACTCGCCCAAGCACAAGTTCAACGAACAGCAAAAAACAAAAAAGCAGACCAAAACAAGAAAAGGAGAATGTAGATGAGGATGATGATGTCGCTGTTGAGGAGCAAGAAACTGCTGTTGTTGATGATGCGGATGATGCTGGTGATGATGACAATGATGATGTTGATACACAGGAAGAAGAGGAACCTGTCGAAAAACCACGTACTACTAATCGAAAAACTAACTTGAGAAAATCCAACAAGAAAAACAACAATAGTCGTGACAAACCTCGTGGAAATAGTCGTGAAAAAACAAGAGGAAATAGTAGTAAAGAAAGATCTCGTGGAAACAGTAGTAAGGAAAACAACAAATCTCGTGGAAATAAAAGCCGATCCCAAACTACATCCACAACTACAACAACAACCACTCCCAGTCCAACCTCTACCACTTCTGCTACCACTACTACTACAACAGCATCAGCTGGAGGATACAGCTCATCTCCAACTGGGACATCCGGTGGATATAGTTCTGCTCCAGCCAGCCCAGCTCCAATTGCTCCAACTTCCTCATCATCATCAAATGTACAAGCTTCTGGAAGCAACAACAATAATCAACAACAACAACAACAACAAGTTGGAGGTGGTTACAACGGTAATCCATCTCAAAGTTCATCACTAGTTAATAATAATGCTGCACCAGCTTCAACTAACCAGAATAATCTTCAATTCCAATTGATTCCAGCCATTAGTTTAGCAGCTGCTGGAAGTCAACAACCTGGTCAACAACAACTTCAACAACAACAAGGATATTCTTCTCCTAATGGTGCTAGTAGTAGCAACACCAATAATGCCAATTCTCAACCTTCAGTAATTCCCATCTACGGTGTACCAGTTCAATCCACTGTTGCATCTCCACTCCCCGTTTATGGAATTCCAAATGCACCCGTTCGACCAATTAGTGAACAGCAAGGAATGTCAAATTTAAATGTGCAGTATGGAATACCAACCTCATCCCCCTCTACTCAAGCACCATCATCCTCATCATCCTCACAAATTCAACAATCCCAATCTCGACCACAACAACAACAACAACAACAACCATCTCAACAATCAACCACTCAAAGTCCTTCGATCCAATATGGACAACCTCTTGACCTTCATACTTATTTGTCTAATCAAATTAGTAACCAAGGACATGAAATTCAACAAATCCCCGTGAGTGTACCACAACGTCCACAATCTGTACCTCAAGTAGCCCAATCATCATCCCAACAACAACAACATCAACAACAGCAACCAGCTCCATTTCAAATGCCCGTAAGAATACTAAAGAATAAATTTGAATTGAATTTTTAACATTGATATATTTTTGAATTTTAATATTCTATTTCTTCTTCTTTTTCTTTTTTTTAAAACAAAAGAGTATCAACTATGGTGTACCAGCACCTTTTAACCCATTAAATCCGCCATCAAGTCAATATGGTATTCCATTAGCACGACCACTGTCAGCTAGTCCTTCTTCAGACATTGTACCAGCACCTGGAATGTCCTTTACTCAAGAACCTTCTGTCCAAGGTAATTTTATTTTTATTTTTATGAAAAACACTATCCATNTGTCCAAGGTAATTTTATTTTTATTTTTATGAAAAACACTATCCATGAGCACAATATATAATCATTAATAACTGAATGTATTTACATTGATTTTATTTGATGTATCATTTCAAGATATTAGCCAACTTGATTCTTCAGAGCAGCAGCGCCTAAGAGATGCACTTTCTCTTGTTTCCCAATTTGCAGCATCGCAAAATAAGGAAAGAACAAATCAAGTTAATGGAGAACCCCAATTTTCTATTTCACCTAGTCAAGTTTTTATCCCTTCTCCAGAAACCACAGCTGAACTCTTTGCATCTCGTCCTCCTCCACAACATCAAGGTTATTCAGTTCCAGTCACAAGTAGTAGTAATATCAATAGTCTTGGAAGACCCAGTATCAACAACAATGGTAATTCCGGATATACTAGTCGACCATCAGTTTTTAGATCCAGATCTGGTGCTCTAGTTCCTGATAGTCCATATGTTGAACTTAGTCGAACTTATGGACCTCCTCCACCTCGTCGACGATTGCCATCATCTGGTTCAAGAATTACCAGAGTTTCAAGCTTAGCCGTAGCTTTCTAAATTTAATACATAATCAACACTAATAATTAAAGATACTAATTATTATTTTGTTATGTATTATAATATTTTATCTTAAAAGTTTCCTACTTTCTTTTTTTTTTTGAAAAAAAGAAGATTTTATATGATAGATACTCGTAAAGAAGATGGTGAATAATTACCTCTGTGTGTGTGTGTATGAATGATTATGTTTAGGTATATGTGTAATTTCTGAGTGAGAGAAATTATTTACACTGGGCATTGAACGATATTACCTTTATATTTAGTACCTAATAATATACATAATGTTGTATGGTCGTATTTTTTTAAAAAAGAAAGAAATGTTATATTATGATGATGTGCCTACTTAGTTTTTTTTTTAGTTTTTTTTTATTTTCCTGTGAAATGTACAAGCAAAGATATATTGATTTATGTATACAGGTACATTTATTTTGTTCATTGACAATGAGTCTTAAAAAAAATCGACGGAAACGTGAAGTACAACATATATTATGTAGTAATGATAATATATAATAGACATGATGATGTAAGTATTGTATTTTATCTTGTTACTACAAAAAAAGTTCAAAAATAAAATTAAAAATTAAAAAAAAAACACACAAAAAGAAAAGGGTATCCGGATTCAAGAAATTGAACACAATTCTAATTCTCATTTGTACATAGTTTTCTGTATTTACTTAGTATTATTAATTCATTTTGATCAAAAGACAAGGACGAGAGTAGTGTAATTCAAATTCCAATATAAATGTCTTTAAAATAGAATAAAAGTCTAAGGAGCTACATAATAGAGAAAGATGTATATGTGCAAAAAATAACACTTGTTGCATATATGTACGTATGTCTTGTGTGGTGCGCACATGCACAAAACAGGTGACGGAAAGAGATTATACTGCCGATAGAAGTGGAGAAAATTGAAGGAATGGTTTTTTTTCTTCTGTTTCCTTTTACAAACTGTTGAATGAAAGTTACACACACTGTTGGAATTTTAGTGAGAATCATCAGTTTTTCAGTATACATTTAAAAAAAAATTGAGTATCAGTGTTGAATACGACAGTTAAGGAACTTTTTATTTTTAGACTAAATTGCAACAGGTACTCTCAAGCTAATTTATTTACACTGAGACCATCTTTCCTCGATTTCATGTAAAAGTTTGAAAAATTCGTAATCCTTTGAGAGAGCCAGATTTGAGATTTGCAGATTGTGAGTGAGTCTGTTTGTCTAAATATATTTATTTACAATTATTTATTATATTTTGTTGTTATATTCAGTTGTACATTTACAACTAAAGTTACCATATTATTATTATTATTCATTGTGCTCAGTGTATACATGTGTATTGTGTAGATTTCTCAAAGGAAAAAGTGTAGTGTACTTTAAATATTAATTTGATAATATCTCGGTGCTGTTAACTTTTAAGTTGTAGTTCAGTTTGTGTTATTTATCACTCATTACTAATTATAATATTTGCACATATTTTAACTACTTCCAAAAGAAAAATCAATTTTAAAGACTGCAACCTTCTATTTAGAAATCTCTATAATAATTATCCAATTAGTCAACACCAAACACAACTATACAGATTATACCGACTAGTCAAATCCCAGTATTAAAAAAAAGGTAGTATAATTTGCATAAATGACAGAAGTTTTTGACGTCATTCTCGTAATTCATAATAATGAGAGTGTGTTTGTTTGTTTATTCATTAAATGTAATTTTGTTGTCATTTTGCTTACTCAGTTCACTGTAAATAATGTAGTATTTATGTTCGTCTTTCTTATTTACAGGTGGAATTCAATATTCAATTCTATTATCTATCGAGTCATCACCTTTAACCTAATCTACGTTTGACGTTTTTGACAATCCAAAATCCGGCTACATTAACTCTGTTAACCACAAACAAATTTCCAAAGTACAATATACCGATATATAGGTAAGATCCTTTAAAATTAATAAAACTATTATTTACTGCTTTTTGTATTTTTTAGTGTTGAAAATTACAAACGAGTGATATATTATTATATGACAAGCAAATTATATTAACTGTTGTGTTATTTGTAACCATGGTTTCTACATAATATCTAGTCATTCATAAGAGTAATATGAATTTGGGTAGTCTTGAAAAGTAAGAATTAAGAATATCCAATATCCTGCTTTATTTACAAAGTTGATATATTAAATTTTAATTATTAATTATTATATTTAGAGAAAATCAAACAAAAACTCAAGGGAATGTAAAAGAAATACTATTATTTGGGTCTTGAAATTTTAATTGGATTTTTAGCAATTGAAACATGCAAACTGTTATATTATATAGGTATAATAATTAATATAAGTCTAAAATACAGTACTAGATAGTCATACATTTGAAATAGTTAATTTTTTATAATAGAAAGGTACATTTTCATGTTTCATTGTTTAAATTTTTAGCGTAACACATGTTTCTCCTAAATTACGAATATTATAGTAGAAGTGTAAACTCGTCTTGTACAATGTACAATATGATGACAATGTTTTGAGAAACAAATCAAATCCAAGTAACATGCTTATTGCATATATATATTTTAGAGCAAAAATTTGTGATAAAATAAGTAGATTTTTATATTACACAACGCTCGCTAATTGTAAAGTATGATGTATGATGATTATTTCATAAAAATGGGTTAACTGTGTAAGCTGTACAATGTACAAGGGTATCTGATATATGATACATGAAATGCCGATAACAGTTTATGATACCTTTAAAGATTACAATATTTTAATTTATATTTTATATGGACTCCATTGTCCACCTACCCAAAAAAAGTATTTACATTACCCAAATAAATAGCTGGGTTACAATTCAAGTCTACGGGTATAAAAAAGAAAAGCTTTTGATTCATTTCATTCATATATTCCTTTTGATAATACTCAATACTACTTTTACTACTATACTTGAGTTTTTTTTTTAATTTTCCCATACCAAAATATTTTATTTTACGAATATTTTCAGTAAAACTATACTTGTACATGTTAAGCCATATCTAAACATATATCACATATTTAAATTCCGACTAACAAGCAACATGTGGCTTATTTCGAAGTCAAGGCTCTAAAACCACATGTAGATATATATATATACTAATGTGTCTGTGTATCAACCGTACATACTTATTTTTACGTGTATACATATTTGTGTACGCAAAAAATTAGTAATGACATAGTGGATACTGAATAAAGCAAATAGACCATCATAATCCATCACTCTACTTATAAGTACACATGTCGAAAAAGTTTAACTTTATTAGAGCTTTTGCATTGTTTTTGCAAGTATCGTTATTAGCTTTTATAATTCTTAATGATAAACAGTGCACGCTATAGCATAAAATATGTACTATGCAATTAAAAGGAAAAACGAAATTTTTTTTTATCTATCAAACATGTACAGATATATACATAATATACATTATACATACATGTACTGTTTACTGTCATTAAGCTTGTACGTATATGAATATTATATATTTCCAATTCGATACAAGATAGAATAATGTAAATTTCAGAGCCTTACAAATGTTTGTGTAGTATATTCGGGGGGAAAGGAAATCATTCATCACGTCATTGTAAATTGTATATTATGTACAGAAGTAAATATATGACTATATGAATGATGCATAATATGTGTTGCTATATATTCAATTGACGTTTTAGAAACTTTGATGTCTTTGCCTCGATGATACATCGATAACAATTTATTTATAAGACTCATAAAACTGTCTTTGTAAATAAGAATATGTAGCTTCGTATTTACTAAAATTAAGCGTTTATTTTTCCTCTACTATAGGATATCATTTTACCGAATCGATTCACCATGTTCTGTACGTAATATATTTCTCTTCATTAGTTTATACTGGTCTATGTTTTTATAGTTATGTGCATTCCAGGCACATTTTGATTCAAATTTAATTCAAACGGATGGGTCTCTATTAACAATTTTCTTAAAAAATGGTACTTACCTCTAAAAACCATAAATGCTAATTTAATGGAAAAATTCGAATTGCTACATGTTGATGATAAGTACACTCTTATTCTTTGCCAATATACTAAACGTATATTATTTGATGTAAATTCTCCTTCTTCTCTTAAGAGCTCTTTTGTTTACTCAAATAGAATTATTGACTCTAAATGTAAATCTAATACCTGCCTTTTATTACGTAAGACACATCATAATTCTTATGTCTATCGTGCCTCTAAAACTTGGAACTCTATTCCTAAGACTGTAAAAAGCAACTGTGATGTTGAAAAATTTAATTATTATTTATCTGCGTACCTTGTTAAAAAACGAAAGTCCTAATTTTACAACTTATCATGTTATTTTTATTATATTTTTGTTGATGTTACGTGTCTTCTTCTGAAAACCACCATCTTTTTGGTGAAAAGATTGACAATAAAGCCTCAAATCAAATCAAATCAAACTCTTTTAAGAAACTTTTAACCACTTTATTTAAATGAAGGATAACAGTTATCCTTCATAGTTACTATGATAATTTAATACCAGCAAAAGAACAATGTGGTAAAATTATAAAGTACGCATGGTTTTTTAAACATCAATATATTATATACATTTCGTTTGGTAACTGATATGAGTAACAAGTTTATAAGTGGAATACTTATGTGGTTAATAAAAACTTTGCTTGAAGGAGTAGCCAAACAGCGAGAAATGTATGTTGTGGTATGTTTTATACAAGTCAAAGTGTATACTTAAAATACTTATGATACTTAAGGTATTGCCTATTAAATTATTAATAATAATATTACTTATTATTAAGATTATTAAAGAAACGAGGACATTCCTTTAAGACTTTTGACAAGCATGGCAAAACTAGAGTTTCAAATTTTAAATTCTTTAGCATGCACGACTTGCACTACAAGTACGAGTTTGGTACGCACGGATACACTATCTGTGCTCATATGTAACCAGATCCGGCATTTTAACAAAGTTAATTGTTGTTCTTTTTCGGTTCTGAATCAGGATTTTGGTCCCTTGGGATAAATTGAAAATCTAATAGTTATTATTATTATCATAACAGTAACCTTTTTTATAGTCGTCATGTATGCAGTATGTACCAGTAAAATGAAATACAATACGCTGGAGAATAAATAAGCACATAATGTAATATGTTCTATTTACCAACATATCTAGTTGGCTTCAAATTTGACCTATTTCTAAGTTTTACTGCTCCAAAAAACTTTATTAATTTATGTATTAGTTAATATTTTTACAAGTTGCCGAGATTTCGATTAGTATGTAAGACGGACAGTAACTAATGACTCACAACAAACAACAAGTACCTGATACTTAATATAATTTGATGGCATGAAATGAAGGAAGTGCCATGGGAGTTGTTTCCAAAAAAAGGAAGTTGTGTACACTATTTTAATAAGAAAAGACTACTGCTTTGTTTATTGAACTTGCCGTATTTGACATTTTTTCTCTATGTTTTGTCATATTCAAGTATGTTTACAAAGAACTAGCTAATAATACTACATACCACACATGATAATATGTTTGTAGGTGCTTGTGATTGAATTGAAATGAGAACACTTCAAGTATCTTGTACATACATAATACAAATATGTAGTGGAGAACCGAATACAGCAAGATTTACAATGTATAAGCCTATTCAATTTTCAGTGTCTCGGTAATTGACAGTGGAAAGGGTTCAAGTGGGTAGCATTTAGCTACCCTGACAACTGTTGTCTATTTGTAGATTCGGTGCACATTCTACACATTTTCGTTTGTATATTATGGCGAATACAGTTCATGTGTAGTTCATAATAGCATTTGTTAGATTCTATACGAAATAGTTTCTAGAAGGTTCTTATTGTCCCACAAAAAAAAGTCAAGTGTATTCTATTATACTGTTCATGTACTATAATATATGTAATTATACTGTACTATTTTCCTTGGAATGTACATATAAAACAGTTACTTTTTGTGGGTATAGCATTAATGTCTTTGCTCTTGGGATGAATTGAGATGAGAAGAGGATGAACTGTCGAAAAAGATTGCATAGGATGTTGGATGAAAATTTGTTTACTAACTAAATAGTTTGTGTAACAAATCCAACCAAGAGATCCATTTCTTATCCATTGGGTGAAGTTCATGTAGTAAGTATAGTGTATAGTTTGCACCTAGGGATGATTATAGTATGACCAAGCATATATAATATACATAATAATAATATATTGTTTACTTATTCCTAAACTATGATCTTCCTAAACTTGAAGGGTCTATATAGTAAATATATATTGTTCAGATTTTGTTTTGACGATGAACTTAGAAAAAATAGACTTGGAACTTGGAAACTATTTGATGATATGCTTTATATAATGTACAATGTATAATGTATACTATATCTGTTCCTAATGTCAGTAAATACTATGTGTACATGAAATAGTTTTGAGGAGAAAAAGACGACAACGCAGATGAAGGAGAAGATGATGTAGAATAAAAAGAGATCTAAATTGGCTTTCTATACGTGTACAAGTTGTGTGTGGTAGGTACAAATGTAATGTGTATATATGGGAGCGTACTCTGGAGAAGAAGTTTGTTTACGAACTACTAGTAGTAGTAGTCGTAATAGTAATATAATGTGAGGGCATTTCTATGTGTGTGGTTTAGACTTTCTTTAAACCAACTTTGTTGGTATATAACGAAGGAAGCAAAGGAATAGATCCCTAGTTGACTGAGTACTTATAGAAAGAGAGAGAGAGTATCTACCGCCGAGTTGTTCGCCTCCAAGTATCGATTTTCTGGCTGCATCGCCGGACTAGTTAAATGTATTTTGGCAAAAGGGTGTCCTGATCATATGCATATCCATCTTCATGTACACATGTACGTACAAATTCGGATACACATGTATATGTAGATATTCAATCTACGTATATATAAGTTATATGTTAACCAAAAAAAAAAGAGAGAGAGTAACCATGTATATACGTATATAATTCTACTTTTCCCTTCCACTGAAAATCTAACAGTATGTACGTTTCTATCTACCTGCATATAAATGTATGTGTGGATTCCATTCTTAGGGTTGAGAGAGAAAGTAGAAGAAGAAAAAAAAAAAGAAAGAAAGAGAGAGTAAAGGGAAAGAAAAGAAGCGAGCGAGAGCGTCTACTGTACAGAAAGCACACAGTAAGAGTGACTACTGCCTTTCTCTCTCCCTCTCTATATCTCTCTCTCTAGTCTCTGGTATTTTTCACTCATTCTTTAATGTTACTTCATTCTTTGGTTTCTCTTCTTCAAGTTGTTCTTTCTCTGAAGAGTCGTCCACCACGTATAACCCAAAGGAAGTCTCAGATTTATTTTCTTCTTCGAAACAATTTTAACATCTTACCTTATACCTGAGATAAAAATTTCAATCTCTGTCTGTCGTCTGTCATCTGTCATTCCGAGCTTTGGCTTCATACTACATACTACATAGACAGCGAAACAGCAAAGAAACCAATATATGTCGTACCTGTAGTTGGAACTACCGTCTTACTTCTACTCTTTGTAAACACTAACGCGGCGGCTGCGGCTCATATTCAATCGTCTTCATTTCCCTCGCTCACCACGAGTTGAAGACAAAGTATTCTTTTTTGTCCATCCTGTGTCGCCGACCGTTTGTAAAGAACAGTACAGTTCCTCGTCTTCTTGATCTAGTCAACAGTTCGTTGTTGCTTTTTTCCCTTCTTCTATACCTTCTCAGCGTTTTCTCAGTACTTCAGTGCACATAATATATCGTGATTCTTTTTGGACGGATCAGAGTAGATCCAGAACATATTTGACGCTGTTGATAAAAAAAGTCCATTGAAAAGTGTTTGCGTGTGTACGTGCCCATCAAAAAAAAGTTATTGGTGTATCGTGTATAGTTTTTATTATTATTTAATGTTATTGATATATCATATTATATATTATATAATATGTTTTGGGATATATTATAGATTATAGAACCAAGGAAATTCACAAGAAATACCAAAGAGTAAAAGATAGAAGGTGTTACAACTGTATAATATGGTATATTATTATTACCCTTTGTACCTATAAAAAGCTGTGACAAACTAAAACTGCATTACATCGTATCATAATAGCTGGTATCGCTACGACACAAGTTTAGTTCCTATCAACTGACCATCAACAACTTTGAAAGGAGAAAGCAACACGAGGTGATAAATCATTATTATCTTTCCGCATCATCATATTTCCTTTTCCTTGTATTACATCATCTTTCACTGCTTTCATGTGATTTATGTATGTAGTATGTACCCACAGTGTATCATTTGTACCATTGTACATGTAACAAACGCGGTTACTTAAAAAAGATACGTTGTTGATTCATCATGTCATTTTTTAGCTTTGTCTCTTTCTTATAAAGTACACACACACCTTTTAATTATTATTATTAGTCTACACATGTTATATATCTACGTTATACTTTACAATTCTTGACTAGTGTTTAGTATCTAAATTGTGTCTTGAATTTTTTCTGTAGATGTTTTTCATAATAATAGTTTTTTCAGCTTCTAAAATGTAGATGCTCTGAACTATTATGCTTTTTTTATTTAAGTAATATCTTGTTCTTAGTTGTTATATTTTTGTAACATCTATAAGTACATAAAATAAACTACAATATTTTCCACTTTTCAACTATTAGGTATTGATGATGATGATGATACGTGACGTTTTACGTGCACTGTGCACATCATAGTACCACTTGTCATTGAAGCTCCAAAATATTGTATATGTATATAAGCAGTAGCACATTTGGTCTTTGGAATGAACTTTGGTATTCTTTTTTTGCTTTTTCATTAATTTTACTTTGTGTTCTTGTGGCTTCTTCTTTTCAGCAGGCACTTGAGGTTTATTTTCGAATTATTATGTAACCTTTTCCGTCTTGATTGAATACTGTAGATTATGGATACTGTATATACTGTAATAAATAGAAAGCACCTATTATATAATGTTCGTTTCACTATTACTCGAATCAACTTTATGGTGAATAGAGTATTCGTATTTGTATTTTTAGAATTTTATGAGCTTCAGTACAATCTTTAAGGAGATGATAAAATAGTAAATAGCAACTGTAAATTGTTATATACATAGTGACTACAGTGATGATAACAATAATAATATCTAAAAATTCTCCTGTACATGCAATTCAGCTGACAAGAGTACAGTTCAATTTTCATTTCACAGAAGATACCGAAAATATATTACAATATATTCGTAATACACGCGTACAAATTTAGTATGTTTATATACGAAACACAAAATATACAAAGATATGTGAAGTGTCAAGTGTGTACTACATCTTGTAGTATAGTTATAGTTGCCAGACGTACTTTTTTTCAGAGTACAGTACTTTTTTTGAGACCCCTGTACTCTGAAAAAATAAATTTCATAAAGTACACTCAAAAGTACTTTTTTTTGATAGGCGTACTTTA
>JABASP010002296.1:0-21214 GCA_019776565.1 Sminthurinus signatus | reverse complement strand
TTATTATTATAAGTACATGAGATATTGTCTATGAAAATGGAAAATGGGCAGAGAAAATAGGGAACAAGAAACAAGAAATATATACGTAAAAGCAATGCTTTGCCATCAACAATTAATAATGTGGAAATGGAAATCCGTATAAAAATGGAATGTGCATCACATTAGTCTTTTTTTAAAACTACTTTTCTACTAGTAGGACTGCTAAATAAAAAGACCATGTGTAAAAAAATATAAAACAGCACACAAAATACAAGTTGTGTGTGTATAAAAATTACAGAAAGAGCAAAGTAAACCGAGCAGCAAGCAATTGCTTGTATAAAATATAAAACTAGTAAAAGTAATAAGTATGTGTTATATCTAATTTTGAATTTTAACTACTGAACTCCCAATTATTCCAAATTCAAACTTGTTACCAAAACCAACAACTTTACTAACAATGTATTTTTTTATTTTTTCATTTTTTTTATCCTGCATTCTCTTGCAAGTATTGCGATACACGAGATGCATTGGGCATATGATAATATAGTATATACATTTATTAGCAAGTCTAAAGTCTAGTACTAGTGTAGAAAATGGCAAGCAAAAAAAAAACAAAAAGGCAAAAGGAGTAAGTATACATAGTTTTACAAGATACAAGAATATATATACATGGAGATTGTACGTTTTTCCCAAGAAGGGAATAGGTAATACACAATACACACAAACTACATACATTCTCATGAATTGTGGATTGTGGATGTCGAAAACGAGAATTTAGAATGTATGTATTATGTATTCTTATTCTTATATACATGTATTATATTTATAATATACTATAATAATATCCAATGGGCTGTAGGCGTTCCTTCAAGGAATTTATCAGAGTTGATAGATGATCATAATACATATCGTATATAGAAAATACAAGTGTAATCATGTATAATATATAATGGATACATGTACAATATATAGACCAGGTAGACCCGTTCATACGTAAGTCTTATTATTATTATCATCATCATATTGCCTGTTGCCTGTTGCATATCTACTTTTATAGGTGAGTGAGTAAAAAACAAGCCAAGGTGATTGTTTTGTTCGCTCCTTCTTCGTCCTGTCCCATGGACCAAAAGTATAATATGTGTAGTAGTAGTAGTATGTATTGTAGAGTATTGTTGTCTCTTATGTATGTATGTACGTATATATGTATAGGTGCATAAAAAGTATAGATATGCTATGTACGTCGTTCATCGTGGTTCTCTTGTGGTTACTTAATACTTAATACAACGACTACGACTTCAACTGACTCTGCCTCTAGTATCATAATCATCATAAGAGTAAAAGCTCACTATAAGTTATAAGCAGATGAATATATATGTATGGTAAAACATACTATACGAAATACATATCAAGTGGATATATATGTAGTGCAGTCTGTAAAAAATGAAATCTTCCACTCACTATAGACTATAGAGTTCTTATTCTTGTGTATATATGTAATATGTACTCTGTACTCTGTTGTAGTGTAAGTAATATGTATTATGTGTAGTGATAGTGTAGTTTCCCTTGACGATCCATCCATCCATCCTCTACCACCACCAACACTACAACACACCAACAACAATCAGTCTTCCACACACTTATACATTTTATACATAGATCGTCACCAGTAACATCATCATCATCATCATTAGTGCCAGTTGCCAGTGTAAAATACATAATCCTGTGGTTGGTTGGTTTTTCATAATTTTGGAAGTGTCCGAATCCAATCTCATTTATTATCATTATTACGACCATTTCATAAGTAAACAACTTAATTTGAAGCACATGTGGTGTTTCAGTGGTGTTGTCGTCCTGTTTTTTTCTACTGGGATTTCTGGAATTTGGCGATGGAATTCCTAGAGTATGGAATGAAATTGAGAGTGAAAACTCACACGGTGACTCAACAACTGGATTAAAATTTATATATGTGTAGAAGTTATAAGATCGGATTTAACATTCCAGTATCAACTTGACTTGTGTTTGGTGTTTTGTGTTTGAGTAATTCAGCTCATAAATGAAAGTGATTCATTTGTATTTTGTGATTCATAGTGAAAAGTCTAAAGTTTAAAAAGGAAGATACTACATTTATTAATACAAAATACAATATGAAATAGAAAATACAATTTAAGACATGAAAAGATTTTAATTCTCATCTTTTGAATTTTTAATTGGAAGAATTAAAAGGAAATTTTACAATTTACAATCCTCTTCAACATTCAAGATCTTCAAAACCTTCAACCTTCAAATCATCAAATAATATTTTTGTGTTTTACAAGTGACTCAGTACTCAAGACTCAAGTGAACCTGTGCTGTACTAGTACTAGTTACTAGTATCAGAACCAAGTGTTTTAATTTTAAGGGTTGGTTTATAAATTTTACATTCCTCTAAAATGTATAATAATATATCTACAATCTAAATAATATAAATGTACATGTGTTTCTAGTTTCTAGTCTCTCTGTGCAATAATATTTGGTTATTTACCGTGTTCACAGGCTGTGTTTCCGTTCTATCCATTGTTTTGTTAAGTGTGTGAATGTGTTTATGGCTTAAAGTGTGTACACATTACACATTGTACTAAATATATATATATTACATTTTAAATTATTTGTCGTTCGACATTCGACACTGACCCTCTAATCTCTAAAATTTATACAGGGAACCACACTCATCAGCAACTATGGATTCACAACTGTTCAGAATTATTCTATTTATCCTCTTGGGAATCTTATCTCATGTAAGTATAAAAATCATGTAAAACTCTTTACTCTTTTGTTTGTTTAGATAATATGTGTAGAATACAAAACACAATACATCTTTCCTAATTCCTCAATTCCTCATTATTCATCTCTTCTGTCTTTTGTTTGTTTTATGGAAATGTGTGATGTGCAATGTGCAACAGTATGAAAAAATAACATCATAAAAAGATTCTAGTCATAATTCGTAATAATACTGAATACTTTTACTTATCTACTATCTACATGTAACATGTAACATGGCTCATTCTGTGCCTTTTCAGTGAGTTTGTCACTAAAAAATTATACTAAAATCTGAAAAAATACAATAGAGGAAATACTGATAAATCTACACATGAGTGTTATCAGTGACCAGTCTACCACAGAATGTAATGTACATAGAGCATCGGTGCACAATCCACACATTAAAATATCATGCTCAAAACTCAAAATTACACATAGCTACACATAGGATTATAATATTATAGAATATATAGGTAACGCACATTGTACAAATGGTAAAAGTACAAAGCCGTAAAAAAAATTACGCAACACGTCAAAAAAAGTGTTACAAAACGCACACAGCACAAAATACAAAATACATGCACATGCAAATCATCAATGTGTGTAGTGTGTAATGTACATAAAGTATACATATAATAATATTAAATATTATGTATACTTGAGACTATACCTGTGTAATATGTGTATGTTCTTTCAAGCAAAGAACGTGGAAGAAGACTATGGGAAATTTGTCATAACCTTTCGTTTCCTGTTAACTATACTCTATACTATACTGAACTGTCCCTGTGCCCTGTAATTTAATAATCTATCTATGGATGATGAATGATGGATATTTTGCGTCCATTCCTTGAGAATTCTAGTCTCTTGTTTAATTTCCCACCGACACTAAAATCACAGCCGATTATATGCATTGTGCATAGTAAATATAGTGCACGCAGGAATTAAAAAATATTATTTGTGTACATGTGAAAAACAAATATACTATTATACACATGAATCTGAAAAGGATATAGAAAAAAACTTGACAACTTTGTAATCAGTTATTATTTATTTTGTGAATCGAGGAAGATTTAACGGAATTCTACGAAATTATTATTTACTTTGAAGAATAAAACAAGAAGTTGGGAAGCTGGAAATTTGTAGAAAAACAAAATCTACATTCAAATTTGAAATGAAAAAAGTCTGTCTAAACTTTGAACTGTACATTGTACATATTATACTGTATTAATATCGTCTTTTATATGTTTTATATACATTGACGAAGATTTTCGGCTCAAATTTGCATGAAATGAAGAAGGCATGAAGCGTGTACAAATTATGTACATTGTGTATTATGTACACAAGATACATATGTGTTGATAATTTTCTTACTCTAAAGAAATTCTCAACTTTTCGGTAGGATTTGCATTCTCATTTTGTGCTCCAGTAACTCTGTCTATAAAAAAAGAAGAGGAGTGGAAAATCAAATCAATCAGAACTCTCTCACTGTTCATAATGTTACTTCCTTTTCCTTTGTATTTTGTTCGTTTCTGTAAATAGTAAATATTTAACATTTCTAGCATGTAAATAAAATATGTACATGCACAATGCAACAGACAATATAATATGTAGGATTTACATCTTCAACAGAAAACAAAAAAACATTCAAAGATTCATACTCCAGACGTACAAGAAATACAATATAAAAAATTCTAGTAGTTTTGTATTTTGTACTATTTTTATTTTTGAATAGCTATGCAGTACAATACCACAAAGAACTCAATACAATACAATATACAATGTACAATACAACATACAATGTAATGTGATAATATGATAAATGATGAAACTTTTCAGATGCTTTCATATTCCTGGAAACCATTGTCTGGACAAAGAACAAAGTACATGTATATATATGTATATAAACACATAACATATAAAAGCGTGAGTATAAAGATAGAGTAACCGATATGAGATGTGAGATACATTACATGATAATAAAGGATAATGGTGTCTTTTGAGTCTTGAGAAAAAGTTTGAAGGCCTCCGAGTGCATGCAGAATTACACATATTTTACGTTCAACGTCCATAGATTTTTCTATGCTTTGTGCAAATTTTATTGCAGCACATAATTTTTATTTCGAGGTTTTTGGTTTTGAGTTTCTTCCCCATTCTGGATTCTGTACCGTCTTCATTTCCTTCTTAGATATGATATTACTATCAAAAGTGGTCAAGAGATTCCTTCTTTTTATCATTCATCATTCTTTACGAATTACACTTATTTAGTCAAGATTATGTAAAAGTTGAAGCGTGTGTTAAAAGAGTGGAACCTCTGCCCATGTTTTATATTTCATGTGTAAAGGGTGGAGAAATGAAATAAAAGGGAGTATAAAATATAACACCAGACGCCAGACATGTTATTATTAATTAATATTATATTGTATTATGTAGCACTTTGTATTCTATTAGACGCTCTACTTGGTTGTTAATTTTCATTACATTTTTTTCATGGATTATTTACACCTTCTAAAATTCCCAATTCCAAAACTTTACATAATATTAGGTTTATTTTATTTATGTATAATATTTCAATGAAAGTCAGAAGTAGATACAGAACTATAGTCATTCATTCATAATTAGTTTTCTTCACTATATCCGAAATTCCTATGTAATGAAATTGAAAAAATATTTGCATATCTATACTTATAAATAAATGCAAATTACCAAGAATCAAGAAGTAAAAGACAATAATGAAAGTGAATCTGCTTAGAACTTTGAGAAAATGTTGAAGGATGTTTAAGCGAAAAACTATAGATGTGAGAGTTAATGAATGAATGACCGCACACTGCACATTTTGTACATTCTATTAAAAATATTAGTAGATTAAAGAAATGAAAAGTCAAGATGTGTTCAAGAGATTTTTACTTTTCACCTTGTCGTCAAACATTTACTACATGTAAAAAGAATGTTTAGACAGTCCATTATGTATTTATTGTTTGACGCTAGAATAGGATGAAAAGGAAAGATGTACTGTGCAGATCATTATCCTGCCGATTGAATGTCCTGATGAATTCAACATTCAGCATTCAACATATTACACTTGTCAATGTTGATGTTTGGTGTTTGATGTTCGACGTTTGAAGTTTGAAATCTTTTGACATCTCCCATCTCAAACAGCATAATAATATAGCATATGGATAATGGATACCAAACACCAAAATAGAAAATGTACCTATACTTTGTTTCTGGTTTCTCTTGTGTTTTCTTTTTCACCAAATTCAGCCATTCATTCGATATATTCCATGTCATGAAATGTTGCAATGACGGTAGAATAATGATTATGGATTATGCTTATATGTGTATATATTCAATTCAAACACATGTGATTTTTATAATTTATTGGTCGTACGGTACGACTCGTACCTATGGATTACAAATTTCCCCTGTAGGCTGTTGTGTGTGTTAGTATTTGAAGTTTGTAGCAAAAAGACAAGGGAAAAAAGGACAAGTTGACAAATCAAATGATCATGTATCATGTTGGATCGCATCACTTTCAAGAAAGCTAATATTTAATCAAAGCATTATGAAAATGTACAAGTTGACTGACTGATCAATCTCATTCATAATCCAAAATACAAAATACAAAGTCATCAGTCTCCGAAACTTGATACTACATCTAAAACATAATAATTAATGTTATATGATCATTTCACGATTTGAAATGATATACAATGTACAATACCATTAGATATTTATATGAGCAATATGCGACAAGTAGGACACGTCAGTCACTGTAAACTCTAAACATACCTATTGATAATAGATAATAGATGTGTACATTTCATTTCGGTTGACAGAGAGGATATTGACATGCTAAAGAAAAGTAAAGTTTATTCAATGTCCAATCCTCAATACTCACAATGTTCAAGATTATTATATTCTTGATTCTTGATTACATTTTTATTACCTCAAGTTGAGGTCCTCAACTTTGTACGCAGTGCGCACAATACAAAATACAAAACAGTTTGTAGTTTGTATAACATATTTAATATTTACCATTTATGTATAAAATATAAAATGTAAGACTTTCTCGTTTCTTGTTTCACGTAATTTCCAAGCAGCTGTTCTCTAAGTTCTAATTGAATTAATATAGGAATTATAACCACAAGTAAATAAAATGAGAGACTAGGACAATAATAATAATAATAATCTCAATTTAATGTTGTATAACTCGTAAAGTTACTCATGTCAGTGGCTCAGTTACCTTGAAAAAACTACTCATGTGTACACCAGTTTTTAATGAAATGAGGAGAAAATCAAATCAAAGTTGCACTTTCATCTACATTTTACAATACATATAAACATAAACATTTCATTTACAAACCTCTTATCCTCTTTCTTTTTTTCTAGCAATTTCTTGATCCTTGATGTTTGGTGTTTGATATTTGATACTCATTATCGCATGACTTTAGACTGTAGAATTTAATGAAAAAATTAAAAAGTGATGTGATACAAAATCTATGTATGAATTATGAATTGGAATTTTGAAACGTGTCATTTTTATAATTTCAGAATATCGTCACATCTCAAGAACCTCAAGATGGGGATGATTCACCCACACCAACTAATTTTGCTCCAGTCGTCACTGCTACATGTCGAGCTGGTGTAATGACTATTTCTGTTTCAACTGCACAAGCATTTTATGGTAAAGTTTATAAAATTACTTTGTGGAATTTAGATTTTAGCTACTTACAGAATCTAGCATGATAATTTAAAATGTTTACCTAATCCGTTTCATTTTCTATTTGATTTTTACAGGAGCCATTCATTCTATAAATTATAGAAATCCTCCCTGTATTAAAGATGGGACTGGAGCAAATCTTACACAAGTTTCCTTCAACATGGTTGCTCTCCCAGGTGACCCGGATTATTGTGGTGTCATCGTTTCTAATGTAAGTTTGTGTGTAATAATAATAATAATAATTGTGATCGTTTGGGAATTGTGTCCTAATCTACATTGACATTCGACATTTTACATTCGAAACTCAAGATTCAAGATTCAAGTGCAATATTGAATATTATTTTTCATACTGTATTCAGTACAAATCGTGAATATCCATAATAATAATAATACTTCGCATATACCATATGCTGTAAACTTGGCAAAAAAATGAAGTTGAATGAGGACTTTGCAAAAACTGACTAGACAGCATGCCTCATTTTTTTTGTACTGTTTACTACTATTTACTATTTATTATACACTATACACACGATACAGGACATTATACAGCGTGAAACTGAAAAACTTGTTTGACATTGGCAAAAATGTCAGTGTTGAGAGTTGAGAGTTGAGTTGATGAGACCATCTCATGTAAAATGTAAATAAGTGATAAAAGAGACTTTTAATATTTAAGAATGCATTTTTGAATTTTGAATGGAATCTAGAATTGAGAATAGAGAATGTAGGGATTTGTGTTTATTATTTTACTTTTTTGTTTTACTTGTTGAATCTTTTAAGTACAAATGTATTTCTAATGTTGTTGTTGTTGTTTGTTGTTCCTCTTTTCCTCTCTCTATACTTGTTTTGTTATACTTTCATTAGAGGACAGATGATAAATCTGTACAAATATCCGTGAGAGCTCATAGAACATTGGAGTTGGCAGAAGACAAACAATATGTTGTCACCTGTGGTAAAGCCGGATTTAGGAATAATAAGAATAATGATACATGGTCAGTTCGTATGGGATTTTTTGTTGGAGATAGACAAGTCTCGGAAGTGATCTATGGCCGAGCTTATAATCTCCGTGTGGAATTGTCCAAATCCCCGGATTTTGCAATAAGAGTGAGATCCTGCTTCTCTTTTGGTGGGAATAATACCGCCGTTCCTTTAGTCGACGACAGTGGGTATGTTTATAATTCAGAATTATTCATCATTCATCATAAATAATGATTACTACAAAATGTATTGTGTATTTTAGAAGTCCTATGAAAAATGATCATAAAATGTCACAATGAATGAAAAATGAAATGAAAGATTAAACTAAAAGTTACATATATTATTCTATTATTTTTTTTACTCTCTTGCAGATGTCCTGAAAAAGGAGTGATATCACGATGGAGCTATTCAGCTAATAATCAAATAGCCGAAGCAACAATATACTCAATGTTTAGATTTCAAGACTCAAAAAGACTTAATTTTCAATGTGACGTCCTCCTTTGTCAAGGTAAATACTTTCCTAAATCGCCTATGCACAATCCACAATACACCTTACACGTATTACAAATATTATCATGTCCAACCATCGTAAAATAATCATAATAGATTTTACTCATATCATCATCACATTCGCGTCGTGTTGTCTTCGTCGGCGAGTCCTCAAGTTCAGTTTTTTCCTTATGGTTTGATGCACATGTGTGTGTGTGTGCGTGTGTGTGTGTGTGTAGAGTGTAGAGTGTAGAACCAAACTAGTCAATTATTATCTATGCACAATATTTAATAGTTAATGATATTACATATTACATGTGACACATTATGCTCCCTACTACTACCTACCACCTACACCATGATACGAATACAAATGCAAACACAAAATGATGGAGGCTGATGTCTGATGTGCAATGAGTATGGTAAATTGGAAATTGTAAATAATTCGCCCACGCATTATTTACATTATTATCTATACATACAATCGCCTGCTCGTTTTGCTCTTACTTTTACTCTGTACTCCATGCTCTGCACTCTACACTCTACACTGTTACTGCTATGCCTTGGGTCTTAAATCCATTATGTATTACGTAAAGCCCAGCATCAAATCAGATGCACATACATACATATTGTAGATGACGAGAATTTCAAAGATGGGAGATAAAAGATAATATGAATTTGTAATTTGTAATACATAATATATGTAATATGTATGGTATGGTGGAGACAGGGAGATGGAAATGGAAATGGGAAATACAAAGTTTTAAGACTTGGGAACGTGCAAACGTTTCTCTTATAGAAACAAACTGAAAAGTATGTGCAGTGCATACGCTATTAGCCATTACTATTAGTACTAGTATGAGTCTGTAGTCTGTAGCCAGTATTGTCCTTTTGTATTTTACCGATTGAGGTTGTGTATTATGTATTTAGAATTTACATGTTAGGAAAATGCCATTATTATGTAGATCAGGTATTGATCATAGAAAAGCACCAGTCAAAGAATTTAGTATGTAAATACAAAATAGTAAATACCTATAATACTCAAGTAAATACAAATATGCGTCGGCATATTTATTTTGAAGTTATGTAGCCTACTCTCTACTTGTTTTTGTTTGAGTTTTGAACTTGGTCCTTTGATCACTTGTACTTTGTTCATTTGTTTATTTTTACAAATACTTTAATTGGTTTCGGATTAAATAACTTTAGGATCTATAGATGTTTTAGAAATAGTTTAATATTTTGTATTCCATGTTGACAACGTTTTATAATGAGGAAAGGTCTATGATAAGTAATAATTTATGAAATATCAAGGAGATGAGATGTTTGATTTTTGATCTGATGCGTTGGGACAACCTTGTAAAACCTACAGTTTCATTCAATATTATTTTTTCTAATGGTTCTGATTTCTGATAAAATAGATGATAAATGTCCAAATCCAAAGTGTGACTCAGTCCCAGCCCCACTCATCGCCATTCCTCAAAGACAACGGGATACAAATGACACCTCCGTTTTGGCAGCAACTACGGTCAGTGTTTTAGAGCCAGGAGAAAAACCAGAACTGTTGGAGAGTCTTCTCAGGGATCAATGTACAGGGATCTGTCCTAAATGGCTTCTTTGGCTAGCAATCATTCTTGGAGTATTGTTCCTCCTCATGCTCCTCGTGAATTTATTCCTGTGTTCTGCATTGACATGTACATGCACTAGAACTGAGTTGGTAGAGAAGGAACCCAGTGTTTTGGAAGATTATGACCCTTACAGGTCATGGGCAGGAAGCCAGTATGGAGGAAGTAGGTATTCATTGAATGGTGGCCATAAACCGATTTACAGCGTTTCTGCAGAGTCCAATGCTTCTGATCACTATGCTACCGTCAGACCCGGGTCAAGGTATACGATATTCAATAATCTTTACTTTACACTTTTCGTTTAAATTTTAGCATAATATTTTATATTTTGTGTGTTGTCTACAGTTTTAATTTTGAACGTGTAATTTTCAATTTTGAAGTAATCATATTTATTTTGATATTCAAAGGTACTCGAATATGAATGGAAACAATCGACACAGTTCTACTCACAATGGAGGTTCACCTTTGTATTCACAGAATCGGAAGCTTTAAACCTCGAAACTTTTGAGTAGTGAAAAGTACTTTACTGAAATGTTTTTACTTTTAACCTAAAGTTTTATATGTATTATGTATTATGTACAATGCATACTAATGCATATGAGTACACGGTTTGTGCACGTCTTGATTTTATATTTCGTTTTTATACATTGTCCAGTTTTTTACTTTATTTTTCTTCAGTTTTTCTGTTTTTTAATCAGTTTTTTCTTCTAGTGGTTTCTCTTTTTTAATTTTGAAATTTTTAACAACAAACAGCTATATTCTTTACCATTCAAATTTCCAACTTCCTATAATTATTAATTATTACACTTTTTACACTTTTTATACATTTACTTTTTACGTGAGCAAGCCAAATTAGACTGTTCTATAGTTGTATGATATTTTAGTGTCAAAAGAAGAAAGGACAAGAAATGAGAGGAGTCATATTTTTCAAACCAAGAACATCGTAATCTTCAAAAAATATTATTAATGAATTATGATATTTATGAGGAGATGAAAAAAAGAGAGAAGTAAAATAATGTATGAATTTGAGTGAATTTTTAAATGTACTACGTTTTTGTTTGATAATATTCTATATATCGTGCGTTTTTGTACTAAAAGTACTACTTTTGTAAAACATTAATAATTTAGTTCTGACTAACTTCAAAGCTATTTGAATATATACCGTCTACCGAAGGTCAACGATAAACGAAATCCAGTTTCAAACGTTTCTCTTTTTTGATGTGTGAATATAATATAAAGTTTTGGATTTTGGATCCTCCCCGACCAAAGAAAAGAAGAAAAAGTGTACCTTTTTTCAAAGAAGAAAAAGCTTTAATCCAAAAAAATGGAACAAAAACAGGAACCGATCAAGTTTTTCAGTGATATTTTCAGCCTTATTTTTGAGTACCATTTTTGCAATATTGCAATGAATATAATATATTATAAATATTGTGAATGAGTGAGTGAATAATAATATTTAATGTTGATCAGGGGCCAAAATGGGTCAACTTGGTCGCGGATTGTATGGGTGTGCGTTTTTTATAAAAGTGAGAGTAACTTCTAGTTTTTAAGCATTTGACATGTGTTACTAACCAATGTGCCAATATAAACATTTAAATATAGAGAAAACATATTATATACATAACACATACACTAAGGATTAAAAAAAGACGACAACTTAAACCAGATATAAAATATAATATATAACACAAATTAAATGTTCTTGAATGACTAAAAAATATTGAAGTAAAAAAGAAACCATGTTTTGTTGTATGTGTAAACTGCCAGTGATTTTTCTTTGCAAAATTTTTTCAAGCATAATATGTGTAATGTGTATATTTAAATATATTTATATTACATGAACTGTGTATGAAATCCCCTATAGAAAATATACATATGTAAGAAAAATCTAGTCAGGGTTTTATATGGATTGAGAGTTGGACAACTTGATTAACTATATATATATACATATAGGAATGAGAGGGTAAAATAAAATAAATTGGCACTTGTTCTCTTTCATAAAATTTTTATATATATACAGATTAAATATAACAGCTGTTTAATATTAATTATGTTTTGTATCATTATATAATAATATGTATTTTTTAGTATAATACAATATATATAATAATATATAAATATCGAAACTGATTGATTTCTTTTTAATTGGATTGCGTTGTTCAGTTTTCCATAAAATCACATGTATACATAATATAATATGTAGAATAATAATCATGTATATAACATATTTTTCGTATATAACAGCTATACGCATTTTATCATATATGAAGACATCATATAATATATATGGCTGTTTCCATCTCCTGTTTTTATGCACTTAATATTATTTACACAGACCAGGAAAGTTTTTTTTTCCTTTTTAGTTTTTATTACCTTTTTCACTTTTATTAACTTTAAAACAAAATATTAATTTTGTGAGTGTAGAATCCATAAAACATCATATATTATATTGTACATTGTACACACGTTATTCTGTGTACTCTGTAGTAAATTCTCACACTCTCCTGGATCACTGATTTCATACATAATTTAAAAATTAATATTGAGGTGTGTGTTTATATAGAGAATGAGTCCATAAATATTCAAGTTACAAAGTTCCAATCACGAAAATTAAGGCTTCATCATCATATTTTTTATTATGAATACATTTAATTGTGTACATATGAGTGTGTATTGTGTATATAGTAGAGATAATATTTAGCATGTATATAACGTCATATATAATACATGTACAATATAATATTTTTATTACATGTTGCCTGTTTCATATATTATATATCTATATTCATATTATGACATTTTGATTTTTTGATTAGCTCAACATCGATATATCGATATTCGACATAAAATGCGTATTACGTAATATACACCCTTTCCTTTTTTTAAAATGAATACATATGTCTCTCACATACATATAACATATAACTTATTAAATCGTATAAAATTCCAGGAACCCAAACTTTTGGACGCAAAAACTACAAACATTTTGTGATTCATATATACAGATACAAATACAATGCACGATAAGAGATAAGATGTAATGAAAAACTCGAGAAGAAAGAACATAAATTGGCCATTTTATATTTTTTGCTATCTATACCTTTCTCCTGCTCACTTTCTCTTTTCTCTCCACATGCACTACTTTTTTCAGTTTCAGCTGTGTGTATTATTTACATACATGCTTTCTCAAAGAATCAGGATTTAATAGTTATTTGTTTTTCTAATTGCTAGTCACTGCTCACTGCTACTATAAATACAGATACACGTATCCCATTATTGCACCATTTCATATATATGCATATTATTCTTTTTATATGTATTTTTAAGGTTCAAATCAATAATCAATATATATATTTCAATTATCGTATCAGCGGATTTGATAGTCATTATTTGTTTTCACAAAATTTGTGATTAATACTCAAGGAACTACACATACACACATACATAATATAGATAATCTTTTATAGAAATTTAAGCAGTAAAACTAACTCACTATATAACTATATACAGAACTTTTTTTGTCACCTAAAAATAAGAATTAACATCACGTTTTGAAACCAGGTATATACGATATTATACGATTATTATTCTCTCTCCTTTTACTTTTATATGCTCTTGATTTTTATTAAATTTGATTCATATATATGCAAGTATAGATTAATAAATTATATATCAAACTAACTGAAGTTAAACCGATATATTACAGTGTGAGTACATGCATAACATATATATACCTATAGGTAAAATACTATAGTACATAGTACTAATTAATAATGGTGCTGTTGACTTTTTATTAAAATATATGTAAAGATGTATACATGTATGAATAATGCATGTACATATCATTATTTATTATTTTGACCGATCGGTCGATGAGACATATTTATCATTCGGCCTTCTCAGTACTGTTCAATTTAAAATTGAAATTATATGTAGTATAACTATATATGATGGAGATTTTTAATTTCGCTTTCGTTTTTTGTGTTGTTCAAAATTCAATGTAGAATAATGCTATCCGTCGTCTGTCGTCTGCCGTAAAATATATACATATAATAACGATTTTATGTTTCATACTCTCAAAAATCAATAACAGTGAGTACGAATTACACGATTAAGTATTAGAACTATATGTATTAACAATAAGAGTAAATGTAAATATAAAAACCGAAGTACGAATGATAACAATAATAATAATGATTATTTTATTATTATTGGCCTTTTTATAATTTAATTGTTCAACAATACACATATGTATACAATACAATAAGTATATAATGATAACAATGATAAAATATAAAATGGAAAACATTATCATTTTTTGTGATTTTTCTCTCTGTGTGGCTTTTTCTCTTTTCTTTCCTCTCCTTTTTTCCCTTTACACCGTCTCTCTCCATTCATTCATAACTGTTTTGAGTTTTTTGACCAAGAAAATAGTTAAACTGCTAATGTATTTTTTTGTCATAATTTATTATAATGATAGTGTATATTTTTTTTGTAAATATACTGTGCTTTTTTGCGTGTACATACATCATATAATGTGGATATTTTTTTATATATTACATATACACACTCCTGATTCTCTCATTTTTAACCGTTCACTTTCACCTTTCACTTTCACCTCTCTCTGTTGAATTTTCTTTGCTTTCTTTTTTGTACTACATAATATAACATATATTATGTGTGTGTATGGCTTTTATATGACTACCAGTAACTGAAAAAAGCTCTACACTGATCCTATATTTGTATGTTTAATAATATGTTTATCTTTTCTTATTACTAAAAGTTTTTTTTTTGAGATTGAAACTTGATTATTTGAAAAGTTTTGATTGTTAATATTGTCACTTGGCCTTGCTAGTGTGTGTATTTTACTTTTATACATGTCATCTAGAGCCTTTTTTGTATGATGTGTGTGTATACATATCTACTTTTTTTTATTCATTGCATAATATTATTATATTCTATGCATTTTTTTGTATTTAATCTACACAAGAGTTTTTGATTGCTACATTTTGTCAACTACGAGTTTGCATCTAGTACTATATATGTTTTGGTTTGTATATATTTTGTAATTATTTATAGTTTATAGTACTCTAATATATATATTTATTATTTATGTATGCATTTTATTTTGTGTGTGGTACATTATATATTATCTCATAATATTATTTTTATATCGTCTTTCTCTTATTATTATTATAATCCCTCTTTTGATGGTGTAGATAATTTGTAATATTTATATATATATATATATAATTTTTTATGTATTTAGTAGCTTAACAAATTTTTGTTTCACCACTATAACATTTTATATGTTACTATATTATTTATGTAATAGATTTAATTTTTTCGTCTACAATCTACACATAGTATATTTTTTGTTATATATATAGAGAGAATAATAATAATTATTTATTGGTTATTTATTTTTGTTCGTCTACTGTAGAGAGATTTATCCGTATGGAGATTTTATGAGAGCTTTCCCTCTCTCTCTCTACTTTTACTTTTCTCTTCATATATTGAATACATTTGCATTTTTTGTGTCTTGTAATAATAATATAATATATGTATATATATAGCTTTTTGTAATGATCATGGGTATAATTTTTTAGGTAATTTAACTCACACACTCTGATTCTTGTGTGCAAATATATTTTATAATGTAATAATACGTATTACTATATATTTTTTTGTATGTATAATGTATAACATGCCTGCAATGTATAATAGTGATAATAATTATATATGTATTTATGTATGTATATGATTTTTGATAGGTATAGGATTTATAGGTAATAGGTAATGTATATAATAATATATATTACTTTCGAAATTCAAAGAAATATAACAAAATTTCACTTTCTCTCCCATATTCTGAAGTGTAGTACTGCTGGAAATTGAGTAGTGTAATAGAATATAGAATAATAATTTTTATTTGCTATACCTGTTTAATTGTTTTTTTTTATTACATGTCTCCGAAAATCCCCGCAAACGTTTTCCTTAAGTTTTTCATGGTGTCCTCTCCATCATCTCCAGTTCCTTGTCCAGGTTGACCACCTGGCTGATTTGATGGGATGCCTTGTTGAGAATTTTGGCGGTTAAAAAATGATGTTTTGCTCCCAGTTGAGCCTAAATAACAAAGAAAATTCAATTATATTATTTGACTTTGAATTTTCATGTATGTTTCAAACAAATAATTGTGTATAATTGTGTATAATCACTGATGTGTGCATTTTGTGCATTGTACATACTTTGTGAATCTCTTCGGATGGGAGCAGCAGCAGCGCTGTCACTAACAGTAGTGGAACTTCCAAAAGCCGAGTCTCCAGTGGTAGAACCGCCAATTCCAGCTCCAACTCCAGCCGATCCAGAACTGATACTTGAAGTCTCTTGTCCTGAAACAGAACTTCCGGATTGTCTTCTGTATCTCTGTTGCTGTTGTTGTTGACTTTGAGGCGGTTTGCATAGAAGGCTCATTCGAGACTGAAAAATTATAAGGACAAAATGATAATGATGATTATTTTATTTTATAGGAACTATTTGCATTTTTATCTTTTATTTATAGATATGTATGATGTTGTATTCATGATATTTCACTTACTGTAACTAAATCAGCAATATGTCTTCTATCCTCCTCTTGAGATTCACCCTAAAAATTAAAATGTACATGATGAATGTGGAAGGTTTGAAAATAACTTTTATTTACAAAAAAAATCACTTAATGTTTTTGATACGTGTTATCATTGAATCTATTATAAATTTACCATGAGAGTAAGGGCCGAGTCATTGACTTCAATAATGTACTCTTTGCCATCTTTTCCTACTATTAACTCGAGAGCACAAATGTCCAAACCACCGAATAAGGTTGCTACATTATCCACCTAAAATTTTTTTTAGTTCATTAGAAAATTTTATTCTTGTGTCTAGGTGTTTTTTGTTTTTGTATGCAAATTTCTTACATATATCTTAAACTGTTATACTGTATACATACCCATTGTCTGTACTTGTCATTGACGCTTATTTGTTCTAGCATGGCTGAGCCACTTCCACTTTTCCAATATCCCCCGATCCCTTTGCGCATAAATGCTTTGTATTGATTGCCAATCTTGAATTAATGTAAATAGAAAGTTAAATCAATATTATTTATTTATTTATCAATGATAAAATACAAAAAAGAGTGAAATCCAATAAAGTGCATCAATAACTCTTTTATAGTTTAGAGTGTCAATAATGTTTTATTTACCTTTTGGATATGAACATCACATCTAGCTTCTACGTATGGCTCTGACGTACCTGTAAACAAAAAGAAGAAGGTGAAATGATTTTCATATAGCTTTTTATTTTTCATAGAACACTAAAAAGTTCATATTTATAGTTGTTAAACTCTAACTATATCTGTCTTTGTAATTTGTAATTTGTTATACTTTATACTATACAAAAATGTTTGAAAACTTTAAATGACTTACAGTATGTTCCAGTTACTGCTACAACTGAGGCTGCATCGTTATAGTCGCTTAAATTTGCCGCTCTGATTTTTCCCAGCCCACCATGAGCATGACCAATTTTGAGCACGGCCGGAAGTCTTGGTAGCATCGAATCCATGACTAAACAATTAAATTAAATCCAATTCAATTCAATTGTTTTATTAACGTTTGTTACATTCCTGAGGCACTGTTCTTGTGTGTTGTATGACGTACACATTGTAATTTGTAATAAAATTTAAACTTTAAACCCCCCCAAGATAAAAAAAGTCACACAAAATTTGGGAATGTAAAATGTAAAATGTCAAGTATAGTGTATACATATTTATATTTTATATATGTGTGTGTGAAAAGTTTTTTAAAAGTTTGAAAACCGGTGTAGTATGTATATGTTTTTCGTATTTTATATTTTATAGTTACCTTTGAAATCTGGGTAGAAGTATTGTTCTATTAGTGGAAATGCTTCTCTTCCATATTTCCTTTGAATATTCATCATGTGTGCAAATACCCAGGGCTTATCTTGAAAGTTGTACACGGCTTGAAGGGAGTTAACCGACGGCACTCCGCCATACATCAAAGCCAGCAGGAGATTTTTATAATCCTGTGAAATTCAACATTCAAGCGTTCAACGTTCAAGTAGACATTCACCTTCATATTTCATTTTATCAAGTACACAGAGAGAGAGAGAGAGAGAGAGAGAGAGAATAGAAAAAGATCAAAGAGAGTTTAAAAAATTCATTCTTCTTTCTTTTTGTTAAAGTTCTTTTTCCCCTTTCTCTCTCTTTCTCTCTCTTTCTCCCTCTTTCATGGTATAGATTTTCACCTTTGCAGCATCCTTGAGATTTTGTCTGATAAGAATAAAATCAGGTTGGAAGGAACGTGTGATCTTTTGTCCATCTTTCCACGTTGGATAACTGACAACACATCCAAAATCTGAACCCGCCACCACACTCAACTCTGAGAATTCCGCCTGTTCTACCCGCAAATCCAATTCGTTGATCTTCTTTGACTTGAAATATTTTGACCAATCTGTATTTTCATCATCAATCACAAGGAGTGTAAGACAATTTTCACTACGGGGTGGAAGTCGATTGTTGGCCTGGGATTGACCTTGACCAATTTGACCTGCAGATGCCATTACACTGGATGTCAAGTTACTGGTGACCTCCCTAGCGACCCCCGTCAAGGACTGGACTCGTTGTAAGAATCCCGATTTTGTTGGTGAGGTGGGAGCGGATGTTGTTCTGGGATTTATTGGTGCTGGTTGTTGTTGTGTTTGTGCTCCAGCTCCAGGTCCAGCTCCACTTGGTGGTTGATTTTGTCCAGGACGAGTAAAATTTAAATCTTGTGGTGGAACTTGTCCAGGAGTTGTGCTTGCCGGTCGGGCTGGTTGAGGCGGTGGAGGCTCTCTTGGTATAGCACCAGGCAGTGGCAATCCATCTGGACCAAGTTGACTTTCATCATACTCCGATGACAAGTCACCTTCAAAAAATTAAACACAGACATGTTCAATGTTCATACTTCACATTTCACACATATTTTTTCAATAAGAGTTATTTTACAATGAAAGACACGTATTCTTTTCATCTTTTTATAATTTATTAATGCTTTCATACCGGAGCTGAAGCGTCTCTTTAAGTAATTGACATTAGTCGAAAAGGACTGTTTAAAGGCTGAAAAATTAATTTTGGGGCTGTAATAACAAAACAAAATAATCATATTATAGTAAAAACAAAGTTAAAAATCATATAATTCATATAATTTATGGTACATTTTTATTGTCATTTTTGTTAACCTGGGATTTTGACCCGCGAAAAAAGAAACCTTGTCCTTGTCCCTGTCTATTGTCACGGATTTAATTGGAGGCTATGAAAAGCCACCAATGTAACCTGTAAAAAAAACAAAAGAAAAACAACTTTAATATCACACATCCATTATCCATTATTCATAATTCATAATCCACAATCTACAAAAACTTGTATATTATGTATTATGTACTCATGAAGGAGTAGGAGAAAAAGCATAAAAAATTCTTCAACTTGTAATCAATTATTATTATATTTTGTTCGTCCCCACACTCTCCTTTATAAATACTAAATACCCACAATCAATTTGATAATAATACATATTATAAAGTACGTGCAGCATTTGTGTGTAATGTATAATGTACTAAGTATTGAGTATCACAATAGTATAGTATTCCAAATCCCAAATTACACAATATTCCTGTACACACGAACAAAATGGTCTAGATTCTGGATTCTAGATTCTGTAGTTTCTACATTCTAAATGTTAGATGTTAGATTCTAGATTCTAGATGTTAGATTGTAGATAGAGAATCTGTGTTTGATTATGTACGACATGGAGCTGATATCTGAAAAATCTGTTTTAGATTCCAATCATGATTTTGACTATTTTCTATTTGGCTATTGAGGATTGAGGCGACACTCGCTCTTGTCATATCATTATTGATTCGACATTTGTAAAGTAATATCTGTATGTGCTGCCAAACCAAACCAGAGCAGAGCAGACCAGAGACTTAGATATTTTCTTTATATTATCCATATTAATATATCTCATATCCCATATCTCGTATCACATCATGTCATATCTATAAGAATTTTCATCTAATAATACGGACTACGTGAATGTCATATGTATGTTTATGTGCATCTTCTCGGTTCTCTGTTCTGATCTAGAATCGTGAATCGTGAATCGTGAGTTCCACCCATAGGATAGGTAATACTCATAATAAAAAGATATGGAGAAAGTACACGCGTGTGATATCAATAGACAGTAGACAGTATACCGTAGAGAACCCTAATACTGTACAGCCAACTGTTTTTTCCTTCTTGCTTGCTTGATAATTCAAGCAGGTTAAAAGTTAGGTTAATGAGCTTAGACATTGTTTATAGATCAGGAGTTTCCTCATTCAATAAGCCCAAGAAACTGAAATTTGGCCCTCGCATTTAATTGTAATTAAATAAAATCTGCGAGTCCTAATACTGTACATGGGTGCCCTAATACTGTACACTCCTACAAAACTATTAATAAACGGCTCAAAATCAGTTCTAGCCCACTAAAAGTTATTAAAATAAGTATATTCGGACATTTTCTACCTTAAACTGTGGTTAGGTTTTTGAAAATCGGTTTAG